>BGPR01000291.1:689543-788227 GCA_013235015.1 Araneus ventricosus
ATAATATTTGATAAATCAGTGACATATCTGTTCGTATACCAAGTTTATACGTTCATTAGAACACTAAGCTCTATTTCATTTTCGAGATAATGGAATTAAAATTAAGAAAAATATCTTAATTTTAAGCATCTTTCAAGAAGAAAATGTAATAATCAAATTAATCAATCATTTTTCTGGGAAGTATTCTACATTCCGATGAAAGTAAACAGAAGAAATTTTAATATATTGGGCTTAATAATATTTGATAAATCAGTGACATATCTGTTCGTATACCAAGTTTATACGTCCATTAAAACACTAAGCTCTATTTCATTTTCAAGATAATGGAATAAAACAGTAGTTTTCTTTCTTCAGTAGAGATAGTTCATGTTTATTGCAGATTGCGTCTAACCACACTTGAAGTTGGTCGCAGCTGAGTAAGATTGAATAGGATTTAGATACTTGAAAAACAATAACAAATCTGATTTTGATTTTCTGGCTCCTATCCAGTAGAGCACACTTTCGACCATTTTTATTTCTGGAAGATGTATTGACCTGCTCTATAAACCTGTCTAAAAGCTAAAGATGAAATATAACCAAAATATATTTCGGATAGAAGTTATGGAATACGAAAGATCCGAGTTTTACAGATATCATAAAGGTTTAAAAAAAAGCATGAAACAGATTAAAGAAAAAAAATCGTAAATATTCTAAGAACATTCGTTAAAGTGGAATGATAAAAAAGGCATTTCAGATTTTGAGAATAGTGTTCTAAAACCGAATTAAATTGTATTACGAATGGTTTAGTTTGGTAAATTTAATTCTAAGAAGAAAGAAAAATATTATGGAGTTTTTAAGTTGTATAATTTATTTCTCTATACAGCCACTAATGCTTCTTACACATGAATAAAGTTTCTATCTTTATTTCAAAAATATGGGTTTAAATCTTTCGAATTGTCCAGAGATTATACAAAGTACCGTCGAAAAGTAACACGCAATCCTTTGTAGTTCTATAATTTTAAGCACTAGAGAAACGGAATTTTGCAGATAAAAGTATTGGTTCTTGGGGAATGTCACTAAATATATGATTTTTTAGTACTCTGCAGTCTTCTTTGGTTTCTAGATACGAATACACGATTGTAAGACTCTTGAGTTTAATCATTAAGCTACTTTTTCATAGACGCAAGGCGGTCGTTCTAGAAACAGTTTCTAAAGAAAATGAGGCTTCACTACCTTATATAAATTATTTCTCATTATATATTTAAATAATTTTTTCTATATTGAAAATATCAAATATACCTTCTTTCGTATGAAATAGAATATCTAATTATATTTTTTGTAGTATTGTATGAAAGAAACAGCCAATGAACAGTGAAAGAAAAACGTTCATTATCGGAATAAAGATGCACCATAAATTTCATTGTTTGCAAGTTTTCTAAAGTTAGAGGACATAGCTTTAAAAAGTTCTGATTTAAAACAAAATACATGGGTAAAACTGCAAAATAATTGGCACAGGAAAATTTTAAAATAGCATTGATATAAATGCATTGAAATGCATTTTTGAGACTTATTATGTTTAAAAGTAATTCACAAAAGACTTTGACTTGATGCAGCTTCAGCCTTAAAATTATATCTTAAGAAATCTAAAATTCTTTCTCGCTTATCTTTTTCACTAATTTGGAAAAATGCAACAAATATTTGAAGGAAACTACCAATAGAAACAAAACAATTGAAGGAATACTCAGATTTCTTATCATTTTAAACAGTTAGGGAAATATCAATAGGCAACGAAATAATTGAAGAAAATGAGAGATGATTTGCTGATTTTAAGTCGTATTAAAGGGCTAGAAGTAACCTATTTACATGCGATCTCGTAAATCAGCTGGTAAGGTGACCCGAACGACACCTGAGCTTCGATTCCTCTCTGCAAGTTCTCACATCAAACATACTTGGGGGCATGGGAGACATTGCGAGGCCTTTAATTAAATTAAGGCTTTAGACTGTTATAAATTTTCTGTGAAGGGGACTAACTCTATATCAACTGACACTCTTGTGACCTGTTATTAAACTTAAATGAAGTTTTAAATTACATTTTCCATAAATGTGCATTGCGTTGAATGTGCTAGCTTTGACCATCAAATTCTTAATGAACTATTTAATTAAGACATTCATATCGAATAGGGGTATTTTGAGCTAAATTTTCTTAGGGATGATGCGTAATATTTAATATTTTTTGCACAACTAGAATTTCTTAATTAATGAACAGTACGGAAAAAGTGTCGTGCATACTGAGGTTGTGCATCCTGTAGCTGTCATATACTGCACATAATGAGACGTCATAAATATTTCTATAACGATGGATCTATCTCAAAATCTACAACTATAATGAGATAATATCATATGTATATATTACGATCAACGTGGATAATCGGTTATTATACATAGTTAAGGGATCGTTATCCGGTTATTATATATAATCATCATGGTAATTATACATAATAACCTGTCATTGTATATAATAGCTGCTGTAACTATGTATAATAACCGATTATCTGCATTGATCATAACATATATATTGTCTCAATCTCAACTATTACATTGAAACTTAAAATGTCAGAAAATCAGAAGTGAATATAAACCCTAATGCTCAGAAATATGCCCTGATATAAAATTAACTCGCTGCATCGTCATCAGACAATATTCCAGAGATCCTTCTTTAAACAACACGTATTCTGCTGAACAATCAAAACATGCTTCTCTATACTAATTTTTCTCTGAATAACTTGTGTGGGTCTTTTATAAAAGTATTCTCGAAGGGATAAGACATACTACGATAAGCTATTACCTTTGGACCTCTGCTTTCATGTCACATTTAGTGATCTGAAGAATTCACACTGAATTACAACTAAGTGCTAAACGGAGAACGAGAAATTCCAAGTTTTTACCAGATATTTTTCAAAATATTTTATTAATATCAGTGAATATATCAATTTGAGTTTAAATGTAATGAAAAAGTTATTTTATCAATTAAATGCGGTATTTTTCTTATTTTCTGTGTTAAAAATTAATTTAAACTATTTTGAATCTTGTAGATCACAGAAAAAAAATTTTTAGAAAATAAACACTTTAACTCAGAGAATTGAAGCGTTCTCTTTTTTTCGAAGTAAAATTCATATTGTAGCATTTGAAGAATAATAGACTTGAAGTTCACACGTCCAAAAATTCTTATATATTAAAATTATGGAATTACATCTTTTCTTAATTAAAATCTTTTATCCGCTATGTACATAGAATGTAGACAAAATATATCTTAATAATGAATTTACATATCTTATGTTAACAGAAACATTTAGACGAAAGAATTCCACAACGTGATTGATTTTAATTAATAATTAGATAAATTTACTAAAAATAGTTTTTGAAAACACTTATGAATGTACTAAAAACAAGAAACTTAATTTTCTATTCTAATTTTTTTTGCCATTTGGATTACGATTCATCATTATAAATATTGCGGTATCCTAAAAGAAATATATTTCTCAAAAATACTACCAGTCACTGTCGCTCCATTTGAATCAAAATTTAATTAAATTAATCAATTAGCTCAAATAAATATTAGAATAGCGTATTGTCATTGATAAAACAAAGGTGCACAAAATTTCAAATGTCTAGCCCATCAAGAAGTGAGTGAAAAATTCATTACAAAATTCCACCTTTATAAACATAAAACAAAACAAGATAAATAAAAGTATATGAAATAAAATATTTGGTATATGGATTTTGAAATGTGAACTACGTGTTCTCTATTCATGTTTGTAATGGCAGTACAAATATATAAGACCTCATGCAATATGTATATTCATATAGAACATTGAAATAAACAACTTTCTGTATATACTCTCAAACGTAATTGATGTATGGGAATAGAGATGTGCATAGAATTAACAGAATTATATCCAACACTAGTATATAAACTAACAGGCATACAATATAAAGCAGTTCATTAAAATAATATTTATTAACATACTTCTAAATATGTTTAACCATAAGACGAATGGTGAACATATATATCAACAAATGGTCACATTAAGGATATTTTATTTGAGGAGTCGAAATGACTTCTATCAGTCATTGCAAAGATTTCTGAGAAAATATAGGACCGAAAAATAAGACTACATGAAAGTAATGAAGATAACTATTAGGAGGACAAAATGACTTCTTGTATTCGTTAGGAGATACTAGTAAACCTATTTTTCTTACAATACATCAGACGAAAACACTGGCAGTCTTAAACGGCTTACTATAATGACATTCTGTAAATATTGGGGTTGTTCCCGTGACAAATAGATCATGTTACATAAAGGATATGCTAATATATATATATATATACATAAATTTCGGAATAATGCGACATAATAGATTCCTAAGGTCGATTGGCATTTGATTGTTGGAATTCCATATCTGGGGTGTCTTTTTCATAGTAATAGTATTTAATCTTTTTATCTTTCTGTTTTTCATTGTATGAGTATTAATAGGTTATATTGTTTTATATTTAATTTTAAATGATAGTTTAACTGATGTATATGATGAAAATGTTATTTGAGTTTTAATGGTTTATGAAACATATATATATATATATATATAGTTTTTTTATCGGATTTTTGCTTTCGATTTTTAAATCATCTTCATTGTATTTGTCTTTTATTCCAGATTTTTTTCATTTTTAATTGTCTTGTGCTTTTTGAAGGGATGGCGACATATTTTAACGGGTTTCGTGAGGCACTTATTAATATCATTGGCGAACTTCTCTGCCTGACGAGCGGCTGGTCATGATATTTTTCAATTTATTATAATTTTTGTCTATTTTTCTGCCATTGTGTTTTGTATGCTTTTGAAATTTGTCTTTTTTTTCTTGTTTGTTTATATATATATATATATATATTAAAAAACATTTTTACAACGAATTAAAAATAACTTCGAAAAAAACCATGTATTGTTTCTGCAGAAGAAAATTACTGCAAGTTTTAAATTAATTAATGTAGATGTATTTATGAATAAGACTCAATAAGTAACAAGTTAATGCAAAATTTAAGAAACAATTTATATTTTTATTTATCACCAAAGCCGACCCCTTTACCCATAAGGTATAGATTGTTTCACAAAAATGTTGGACCTCTTGCATATATTAGCGTTAAAGTATGAAATCCGTTATTCTATAGAATACCTAGTTATTCTATAGAATAACTGATCAAGTCAGTTAAATTGTTAAATAAACTTTTAGTTTACACTTTAACTAGTTATTCTATAGAATAACGGTCCACGCATCGTTAAAGTGTAAGATAGCCGACATGATGCAGCCTGTTTGTTAGTCAGATTGGTTATTTGTATTTTCAGCATCTGAAGTGGGCACCGGAATTTTTTTTTATTTTTAAGAAACATCCTACGTCTTCGCTAGTAGCGGGAGCCGGAAAATGTAAGGAATCTGCGTTTTTTAAATACTGACATGAAGTAGGAAAAATTGTGCTCGCGATGCCTACGGCATCTGAAGTGGGCGCCGGGCAAATTTTTTTAACTTTAAAAGCATTCTACGGCTTCGCTAGCAGCGGGAGACGGATCCTAGTAGCTTCGCTAGCTCATTGAATGTAAGGAATCTGCGTTTATAGTGGAACAGTTTTATGACACTATTATAGTGGTTTTAATTTTTCATCGGTTATGGCTGATAAGCAATCAGTGCGAAATTTAGAAAAAAGCGGACTTGTTTTAATGTCATAATGTTTATTTTACACTTTAACGGTCTATCATTAGTTATTCTATAGTATACCTAGTTATTTCATAGAATAACTAGGTAAAGTATGAAATAAATAATTTATTTTACACTTTAACTGACATGATCAGTTAATCTATAGAATAACTAGTTATTCTATAGAATAATTGAATTATACACTTTAACGGTGACACATACATCTCATAAACATTCGTAAAAATACAGAACGAATTCCTGTTATAAATACAATAATCAAAAATAATTCTACTGGCAATGCAAAATACGATTTATACAAATATGAAAAGTTAAAGCAAGCGTAGACGAATCCTTGTGGGAACCACATGAACCAAAAAAGCAATAAATTAAAGTAACTAAGACATTAAAAAAAAAACCCAAGCAATAATTCATGAAAAACTCAAACTATTATCTTAACAAATTTGCAAATAAGTTACTTAATTTAAAAATAAAAGTCTAAAGGGGGAATGCTGGGACATTGATACACTTTTTTTTTGGATAGCTAAAAATGATTTTACATCGTTAATAATTAGAGCCAATACAGTATATTTATAAATTTGTTAATCTAATATAGGACTTCAGTCGAATTTTGATGATTAATGAATTAATATAATATTTATCATACTTTTTTTCCAAAAAAATTATCAATCTTCCCCAGGGGTACATTTATACACATGGAAATATCGAAAATAATGATAATTAATAGGTGTGGGATAAAAAAATAGTTTTTTCAAGAAACTTTGCATTCCTAATCAATATTTAAAAGTTTAACAAAGTAACAAACCTTTGTTTTCATCAAAATTAAACATTTATAATGAAACCGGAAAAATGAAACAATACTGCCTCAGAAAATAATTTATCTCTACAAATAATAAAGGGGAATGGGGTTTGTGTGGGTTTAAAAATACTTTGGAGGGAGGGAATGTGCACCTCGAGGTCGTTTTAAATCATTTTAGTTAATTAAAAATTAAGCGAAATTCTCGTGTTCTTCCTTGATGACATACGACAATAATACAGCACAAAAATAATTTCACACCATCTGAAAATACAAAAAAAAATAATCTTTTTCATAATATATTAAGTTTCATTTCAATTTTTCTCCAATTTTTATAAATTCATAAAAGGATATTTTAAACTTAATTTGCAGCAAAACTTGACATTTTTACAATGAGATTCAAACTGTTTTCATTGTTTAAACAAATACTTAATTGCGTGATTTCCATCGATAGTCCATTTTTACGTTTTCTCCATTTCTAAACATGATTTCGCAAAGTAGTTGCTGTTGAGGTACAATGATACACACAGAAGACGCGCATCATTGTGCCCGGAGTCAATTGTGTTCATCTGTCCCAAGAACGTTTTTTCATTTAAAACAAGTGTTTACACTAAACAACCTCAAAACTTAATATAGTTCAGAAAAATAAATGATTTTTCCTACCTTTGGGGTAGATTCCCTGGAAGATAAACGTAACTAGTTAAAGAAATCACACAACACATATTTAGAGAAAAAATCACTTAGACGAGAAGATTAGAGGTTTGATTAATTTGTAAATTAACTTTTGATTAAACATGGTCGAAAAATATACCCTGTGCTAAGAGTTACAGTGGTATATATCTGAGGGGATGTTGACATCTTGAGCTATTCCAATAATCAAAATTTATGGACTGTATCAATCTATGGAACGTATCAATCAACTCCAACTCCTCCTATATATTTAAAAACAAAAATTCAAAAATGTCTCCTAAGTGTCTCAACACTTACCCAGATAGCAATTTTAGTTTGCAGCAAGCTTGCCACAAATTTGTCATGACAAGAGTGCAAGTTTGCCACAAATTTGTCATGACAAGAGTGCAAGCTTGCAGTAAGCTTGCAGCAAGTTAACGAAACCTCCGAAGTCACCATGAAACGAACTTGCAGCAAGCTTGCCACAAGCTTGCCGTGCAAACTTATTGCAAATTATAGCAAAAACAGAGAACGAAACACAACCAGGGATAGAACTCGCGAACTCCCGGTTCCGAAGCGGAGACGCTAACCATTGAGCCAGTTGAACTCTGAGAGGAGAAGATAGATTTCACTAATACATCGTTCGGTTCGATTCGATTCGTATACGATTTATTTTTAACTATTTTCTGGATTTCATAAATTTTTTGAGTTGAAAATATGATTTGAAGTCAAATAGAGAGCGATTTTCGCTAATAACTACGTTTTGCTAATAGAATAAATTATGAAATTAGAGTTCAAAAGTAATTACTTTAAAATGGGACAAAATGTCTAGTTATTATTGTTCAACAAACACTGACTGTTGTTTAGATTTAATTTTGTTTATAAACGTTAAAATTTCAACATTAAGAAAAAGGCGATATAGTTTTCTTTAAAGTGAGAGTGATATATTTAGTAAAAAGATAGAAAATGTTTCAAAATTTTTTTATAAAAAAGTTATTTTTTTCACAAATTATCATTGATTTATTGAATTAATAAAAAAGAATTACGGTCTAGGAGATGCTATTAAAAATCGGATGTTTATTATTATGTTTTCATGTATTATAAGTACTAGTAAACATATCAAATAAATTTTAACAAATTCTGAGTTTTAATATCCATACATTGACTTTAAATACCGTATGGAAAAGTAACTGAGAAACGCTAAATTTGCACCGACCTGTTGGCACTTCCACCAGCGAAATCTGCCGACCGCAAAGGGTTAACATGAACATGTGAGCACAATTGGCATGTCACGAACAAAACAATCACATCTAGCCATTTTTTTAAAATTTACTTCCCCATAGGAGAACTGCATTTTGTTACATGCACACAGTCCGAATGACATCCGTCTGTAAATGTCAGTTCCACCAGATCTTTCTAATTTTAATTTTTTTCTAGAATTCTTTCATTTAGATTTATATTTTAAATAATTAAAGCAACATTTTATTCTTTCATGTCAATAACTCTTTTAAAAAAATTGAATTTTGTTTTTCCTCTACCTATCTGCAATTTAAAATGAAAGAACACTCTAGAATATTATGTTACTTTATACGAGTAAGTTTTAGAACAGTGTAAAAACTTACTTCCAAAAACTACTCAAAAGCGAAATTTCATTATGAAATTAAAAAAAAAAAATAAATCATTGCTTTCTTGAAAAATAATTAAAAAATTGTAATTAAATTAAATATTCAGATTTCTATAAAATATACAGATTTCCTTAGAGTGTGCTTTTTCAGGGTATTTCTTATTAAAACTCTATAGATTACTTTAAAGATAATTATTTTAGTATATTTCATGCATTAAGCTTTTAAAAAATGGAAAATATATCTTCTGAGCAAATATAAGCATCGTTTTCTAGTAATTGATACGTTTATATGAAATTTTTTTCAGGAAAAAACAAATAAATATTCTTCCCACATCCCTTAAAGACGCAAATTAAATTCAGTCTTAATGTATTGGGGAAAATACAAGATGTTTGCTGAGAAAAGCGAAAAAAATAACAATAGATGGTAAAAAGTGTAAACTAATTATTAAAATAATGAAAAGAAAAACAATAACTTGGGTTAATTAAAACAAGTGACGGATTTTTTCATTATTCATTCCCTCAGGTGCATTCAAGTAAACAATAATTAAATTTAATTGCCATTAGAATCCCGAAACATTTTGTTTTTAAATCAGAAATTTACAACCATATGTAGCGTGACACGCTAAGTTATTTTTTATGGCTCTGTAATCTGTTATTGAGAGTGCTGTTCCCGCAAGAAATGCAAAGATGAAAATAAATGTGAATTTTATTTGTGTAATGCAGCTCTGTATTTGTTTCCGTAAAAAATGCTTCTCTCTATAGATATTTAATCATGCGATTAAAAATGCATCAGATATGTGCTGGAATTTAGACTAAAGAATTCGCTTTTTTATACAAGCTGCTTTGATATGTTGTATTTTTTCTGAGTTATTAAACAGCAAATTTCTTGTGTAAAGTGATATGGTTTAGTATATTTGTAAAAAGAGAGAAAGATAATTTACTCAGTGATTTATTATGAGATCTGAATAGTTAATGCTTGATACTGTTTGTTATAATTTAGTATATCATACATGTATTTATATACTGTTGAATGCAATTTTTTTTGCGGAGAAATATTAAATTACATTTGGTTTATTTAGTATGCTAGAAGTGAGAGATTAAAAGATGAATTAAAAAATAAACATTCATTACTAATTTATCAATGAAAACATTTGTTGTTTTGAATAAAAATACATTTAGAAGTAAACTAGATATTCATGAGCTATCCCGATATAAAGGAATATCAAGCTAATTTCGGGATTAAAATTAAAAACAAAAATATTGAAACATGCTGTTAAAATATTTCAAGCATTTTCTTATGTTAAACATAAAATTTGTTGAGAAAAAATGCACTAGCAGCCACCTTAAATAGCGGTGTTCTACTATTTAAATTTTTGCTTCAAAAATTTGACAACAGAACCTTCTCTCTGCCCTCTTTGCATGTTTTCTTGATTAAATTTTAAATTAAGATCTCATTTCAGAACAAATAATGATGTTCGTGATTTTAATCTTAAGCTTGCATTATTTAGAATTTTATACACGATTCCCACTTAAATAAGAGCAACCATCTCTTAGCTGCAGAACGACGGCAGCTATAGCCATGAAAGTAGTGTCTAGGTATAGTAAAACATCTATGCGCTATGGGATGGGCGCACTTATTGCGTCATCTGGGGGCAAACTCCGAAGTTAGCGTTCCTATCTCGAAAACGGTGTAAAATACTGGGAAAATCTCAATTACGAAGTTATAGAGCTTTATCGATTTAGTACAAAAATACATCTTGTGAATAATAATACTAGGGACAGAATGCTTAAAAAGCACATTTGATTCTTCGCGATTTCCGAAATTGTGATATCACAAAGCGGATTAAAAAGAAAAGAAATCAATTAGTTATCAAAAGTTACCTTTATTTTCGGTGTTCAAAGTGCTCTCTGTTTCCTAAAGTACAGATTTCAGCCCTTGTTTGAATCTCACCTTCCACACGTTTTAGCACGCTAGCACAAGCAAGAGTAATACGTCATCGAAAGTCCTACAATGATGGCGGAAAAGTCGTATGAAACTGCTGTTTGAGTTATCCCCACAGGAAAAAGTATAATGGGGTCATTTTTGGTCCGAAAAATAACAGTTTCTTCTTTTGTCCATGTCTTGTCACGTCACAATTTCGAGAAATGCGAACAAACAAATGTGCATTTTAAGCGTTGTCCTTCCTATTAATACGCATAAAGTGTCTTTTTGTACTAAATCCATAACGCTCTGCAACTTTGTAATTGAAATTTCTCCCGTATTTTGCACAATTTTCGAGATAGGAACGCCAAATCCGGCGTTGGCCACA
The DNA here is from genome assembly GCA_013235015.1 of Araneus ventricosus. Taxonomy (NCBI): domain Eukaryota; kingdom Metazoa; phylum Arthropoda; class Arachnida; order Araneae; family Araneidae; genus Araneus; species Araneus ventricosus. The sequence continues at coordinate 700,679 of BGPR01000291.1, forward strand.
AGGTGGCGCTGTAAGTGGGCTCCTCGCATAGCGCATAGACATTTTACTATGTCTGGACACTACTTTCATGACTATAGCTGACGTCTTCTTGAACTTAAGAGAGGTGGCCCTTATTTATGTGGGAACCGTATATATATACAGATAATTATTTTTATAGTAGTTCTGGTATGTGTGATTTCCAAAATTATATCGGTGAAAGTTTGACATGCGATTGTACAAAATATCCGTTGTGTTTCAGAAAAAACTTTTTTGAACTGCAATTTAAAAAATCGTAAAAAATCTTGGTAAAATATACATTGGTGGTACATATATAATGATGTTCTTGCATGTATAATTTCCGAAATTATGTCGATAAAAGTATGACATACGATGACATCCTGTTTCGAAAATCATTTATTGAACTTCAATTTAAAAGGATTTTAATACGTAGGTCAGCCAATAAGTAAGTTACATTCCTTCATAAAACATCTTGGTAAAAGCGTATTTTGGTGATACTTCGCGGCAAAGCTGCAGACATTTATCTGCAGAGTGTGCATTAGTGACTTGGACACGATAGTCTTAATTTTCTTGCTTTCATCAGTCTTGAAAACGTCTCGATGGGATGGACACACTTATTGAGTGATTCGTTTTCTGTGGGAAAGAAATTGTAATTGAGCTGAAATTCATCGGCATTTGCATGAAGTGAATGATGAAATGCAATAGCGTCAAGTGGTGTAACATGTCCGAGAATATTGACGGCGCTTACGTGTGCGTAAAATTATTGTCGAACATCTTGAATTTCGTAAAGTGTGTGCGTGATGAGTGCCCCGTTACCTCCTCTATTGACTCACATCCAACAGAGGTTATTGGACGTTGGATGCGAATTATGAGCATAAGGCAAAGAAAGACTTGTGCCACGCCAAAGAATTAGTGAGCAATGTTAATTTAGTTCGATTAATGTACATTATCTAAATTTTGGTAGAAAGTATGATACAGCTGCAGTTACTGTTAATCTCTAACGTTCACAAAATAAAAACTCTTTGATTGAACCATCTAAAATAATTATGATAAACCTTTTTCGAGGGGAAGACAAATAACTGTACAACTCTTCGTACTGAGAAGAAGAATGATCGGAGATTTTGAAGAGAAATCTTTATCGTTGTATGAAAACTTAGGAAAAGTGATTCACTCAAAGACAAAGGTCCTATGTTGTTCCACTAGCAAGAATTCTAGCTTGAGCAAGATAGTGAAGCAAGAATTTCAATTATTTTACCCAACAGAAAAATCGGTCATCAAATAGTATAAAACTGAGTGAGGCGTTGAAAACAATTCCTCCAATATCAGCTGAAGTTGAGGGCATTTTCTGCTACCAGGTTGTTTATAACAAAGCTAAGAACTAGGCTGAATGATAAAAGAGTAGATTTCTTATGTTTTCTTAAATCATACTTTAAGTATGAATAATTAATAAATTTTATTTGTAATTTTAAATAACTAATTTTTAGAATTTTTTAAAAAAATTGATGCATTCCCTTGGAGCCCGAGAATGACTGCTATGTTGCCGGGATTTCCCCGAACCTCCCAGGAAGGAAAAGAGGCCGGGAAATCATAAACCCTAGTGATTAAGTCCAAAAGTAGTTTTTGTATGGAAATTTACTGTACATATATTATTATTGTAACATTTCGATCCTGTTTTGTTGTCTCAAGTAGTGCAACTAACTTTTTAGAATGGCACTCGTATTATTTCGATGAACTACTACCATCCTCGAAATGAAGATTGAATGAAATCAAATGATAACAGGACTTGAAATATGTAAAAAAAATTCTCATAAAATCATAAGAATATTTTGAATTATTTCAAGCATTTACTTGATTAGAGGTAAAAGTCATATCTCGCAAATGGTTCTTTTCGGCTGCAAATGCTATATTTTTAAAGAGAAGAAAAGATGTGTAATAGAAAAGTCAAATCTGCTATAAGAATACCGCTGAAATCCTCCATTTATTTCTTATCCACGGATACGTCTCTACTGCTATCAACGCAAAGGTAATGTCATGGTTTGAATTTTCAGATTGGAACATTGTTGATTCGTGTTCCCATACTACCGAAAATTTGTCGATATAATACACACTGGCGGATATTGAATAATTGCCAGTGTGAGTGTAAGGCGACATTATATTTTGCAGATTTGTTTTGTGTGTTTAAAGACTGTAAAATGGAATTAAAATGATTTTTAAGGTATTGACTTTATCATCGAACACAGGTAAAATGTATTCGTTGCCGTCAAAGCTTTTATATGGTTTAAACACGGCAGAATAATCTATGTATGTATAAATATGTCACCATTTTTTAGAGTGAATAATTTATATCCTTTGTGTTTAAAATGAAAGTATGCTTTATTTGAAATGCGAGCTACCAACAGTTCTGACTTTCGCGCATATGTCAGACAACAGACATATTATGGAAATTAGTGAGCGTGGAAGTTTCAAACAATCCACTCAGTGAGACAATTTTTGTTACTCTCACAAAAGATGAATCTCTTTCCAGAAGGGCAGCTTTCCATATATGGAAGCAAATGGTTATCTGAAGGGACAGCGTATGAAGAATAAATGTGAGTGGTGTATAGGTGCATCCAAATTAATATTAGATTATATTTAGAACTTTCTTGGTCTGGTTTTTTAACCAGACTAATAATTCATGAATGATATCGAATTATGTTGGTGAATGTACCCTGCCATGTTAGAAATATATATATATCATGTCTTTCGTCACATGTTGGATGTATTGTAGTCGACAAGGATCTTCACGCAGTAGTGTTTTCAATTTAACAACTTGAAACTTTTTGGTATTTTTATACTTACTTTGTTAAATGCATAGAAATCATTGTATTTGAACGACCAAAACCACCCCTTGAAAATTCCGTTTGAGATAGCATGTTTATAGTTAATGTCCAACTACAAACGTTATGTTTCTTATGATGTTTTCCTTATAACAAAATAATGAAAATGAGCTTCCTGCCAATGCTTTTTTTGGTAACATAATTCGATATCATTCATGAGTTATAGATAATTATTTACAACTAGCAGTACGCGCACGGCGTTGCCAGTGGAATCAGGACTTCAATAAAATAAAAAAAAACGCCCACAATGACATGAAAAAGTTCTGGAAACAAAACAAAAGATATACCCTATTGATTTTCTCGCTTATTTTTCTTCTTGATAATGACTAATTTCGACTGTAGAAAAGCAATAAAGGGTACGCTAATCCGAAAAAATATTAAAAAATTGCAGCGTGAAAATGATTATTATACAGCAAGCAAAATATAAAATCGAATCCGAAAATAATAATCGAAGTCATTCAATTGAAGGTTATGGCGTCACCCTGCCCCGTCAGCCAATGAAATTGCCCGCAACGTTCCGGAGAGGTGTCGCGAAAGGAAGCCTCGCTAGAGGAAAAATATCATTCAACTGGCCAGGAAAAAATTAATTAAGGAAAAACGGGAAAAGATATTTTAACCGTTATTGTTTTAAATCCGACAGAACCATTGAAGTTATAAACTGAAAAAAAATTAAAATATTAGTGTTATTAGAATGTTGGATGCAGCAAATTTCAAAACGAAAATAAAACTTCAATGGCAAACTGACTCTTTTTTAAAAATTCTCAAAATTCTATAAATTATGGTAAAAATTCAAAACTAACTTCAATAGAACGGAAATCGTATTCTCTTTTCGATGGTGTGTCTATTTTTTTCGTACAATTATTCAAAACCATTCTATTTAGAAATTAGTACGAAAAATCAACCAAAACAACACAAAACATTAAATAAAAAATTCTAGATTAAATTTTAAAATTCCGGCTTCGAGGTGCATTGAGTCACCATTAAGGCTACATGTGTGCCAAATTTCAAGGCTCTAAGTGCGATAGATTCGTCTGGACATCGCACGCACGCACACACACAAACATTGCCTTTTATAAGTATAGATTTAACTCTTTCTCTACGGCGCTTCGCTCCGCTATACGCCGTCAATGAACAGGACCCCTCATCAAAAATTCTATACAATGCGCGTGGACAGTCTACGGCGCTTTTGTTTATGTGTTTCGTCCGAACAGCGCCACTGAACACGCTTTTGGAAGAACAGGGACTTTTCTTTAAAAAAATATATTCATATATATCAAAACAATATATTTCTGCATTTTGTGGACAGAACAGGGACTTTTCTTTAAAAAAATATATTCATATATACCAAAACAATATATTTCTGCATTTTGTGGATGCCGCTTATAGCCAACGTTAGAACTGAAACTGTTAAACAGATATAACTAATATATTAACATATTAATTGTTAAAAATGGCTATGAAATAGTTCAAATAAAGTGTCCCTGGATTTAGTTACTTAGAATTAAAATTTTAACAACAAAAAAGAAAAAAAAACCATTGTAAAACAAGGAAAACCATCATTGTTTATACCAGGAAATAAATAAATACATCTTTTCTTTTAATGATTGATAGTATATATATATTTTTTAAAAATATGCGAGTATTATCATGATCTAACTTGGAATTTTTAATCAATATTAGGCGACATTGACTAAAAGGAGCAGATAAATTACTTTTTCAACTCCATTATTTCAAAGAAATGAATGCATTTCATAAAGTTTAATTTACACTTGTCCATCTATTCCTTATCCATAATTGATTTGAACCAGCGATCTCATATGGCTGAAGTAAGTAGTTTGCCTGTAAGCATTTCTAGTCAGCGTCTAATTGGCTATGGAGAAATGATCCTTGGGTGAAACTTTTTTTTTCTGTCTTATATTTTAATTTATTTTAGAAATATTTCACACGAGGACTATATATACTTATTAATTATTGAACTTAACAGAGATAATATTTCCTATATAGCGTACAATTGTACTATATATCAACGAATGATGAGAAGTATTTGCTTGAGAATGATTAATTGATTTAATTTTGATAATAATATATATTTTTGTAATAGATGTGCAAACTGCGAAGAAGGCGCACAGAGAAAGCTATGTTTAGGAATAATTAATTAGCTGAAGACTCATAATTCAAATTTTCCAAGAACATGAATTATTTTGTAACTAAACATTAATAATTACTACTTTTAGCACAGTTTAAGTAAAACCGGTTTTAAAAACCCTATTTTATGTTCTTATGTATTTAAATGTCTTGAGTAATTAGTATTCGTGGATTAAAAATCACTAACAAGAAAAAAAATCAGTAATAATAAAAGAATTTTTTTATCTTAAAAATAACGTTAAACATTTAGTATTTCAAATAAAAGCGTTAAAATCCTTTGATGTGCCGCTATTGGGAATAATTGCTTGTAATTATGGAAGCCGACACTTTTACTAAATGTAATAAGAGATATTTGCTGCAGGTTGTAAATAAAAAAGGGCAATATGTGAAAGGAGACTTGTAATTAAAAGTTATTTTGGTTTGTGAGTGTGAAAAAATAGTTCTAAAAAATTTAAATTACTCTTTTGAAATAGTTAATTAAATAAACTAGTTAAGAGGATAAATACTGTTTATAAAAATGGTAATTGCAGGATTGCACACTTCGAAAAACAAACTCGTGATGGCTTCCCATTATTTAGAAGAAAAAAATTATTTCAATGAATGAAATGAAACGTTCAAAATAAAACAAGCATGAAAACACAACTGTTTCCTAATTAAAATGGTTAAAAAATACACGAATTAAATTGAAAGAGTATCGAATTTTTTATTCTTATAACTAGTAATAATTTAGTTACAGTTTATTAATTGCTATCTAGAATTACATAACAGATGTTATCTTAAAATATATGATAATCGTAATTTTTATTTTTTTCTGTCTATTTATTTGTCTTCCGTTAGAACAAAAAAAAATGAATAAAAGCTGGCATAATGAGATTACTATAGTGTTTTTGGATAAATTTCGAAATAAACAAGGACATCTTAGTACTTTGATGCGTATTCAGACCAAGAATACATGATGGTATGATTCAATGTTTGAAAATTCTCTGATCATGGTTGATATCAGCTAATGCATTATTTGCTATCTACATCTTTTGTTTAACATGTTAGTCGCCACGACTCACGTCTGAAATTCGAACCATCTATCCATTTAGATGACTCCTTCTCTGCTACCTTTTAACTATTGTAGAGGAGGGGTCATCTGATTAGATAGAAGGTATTTGATCGCCGTGTGAATCAAATTTGATTCACGTGGCGGAAAACGCGTTAACCCCGTCAAGATGATGAGGTAGATATCTAACACTAAATATCACTTCGATATCCAGATTTCCACATCACTCATCTTTAAGAAATTTGATTACGAATATCAGAATATATATGTGCCTTGTCCACATACAGTGTGGAGTTTTAGTAAAATGAGGACTTATATAGAGGTATTTATTAACATCAGAACTCCATCAAAAGGCCATAGCTGGATCAATGCGTTTATTGAAGTTCACATGAACGATATCTCAAGCAAGAACTACGTATATTATTTAGCTGTGTTGAAAGTTGATAATAATATAGACCAGCGAATCCCAAGTTATGGTCCAAACTCGAAGTCAGGGGAACTTCAGGAGTCATCACTCGATATTATATGTATATATGTATTATATGCGTTTATGTACATATGTATTACATGTGTTTATGTACATATGCATTACATGTGTTTATCTACATTGTTGTAGATATCTGATATGTTATATCTGATTATGCACATATGAATTGCATATGTTTATATACATATGAATTATATATGTTTACGTACATATGTAGTATATGTTTTTATGTACATATGTATTATATGTGTTTATTGATACTTATAAAAAGTAATGTGCTGGTGTGCGTGTGTGTGTGTGTGACAAAAGATTTGTACTTCAAGCCTTCAAATTTGGCACATAGGTAGTCCTAAAAGATATTCAATGCATTTGAAGCACTAATTTTGAAATTCAATCTAGAATATTTTTTGATCTAATATTTTGTGGTATTTTGGGTGATTTTTCGTACTCATTTCTACATTGTATTTCTTCTATAAATCGTAGGAAGAAAATAGATATACCATAAGAAAGAACAAACAATTTCCTTTCTAATGAAGTTTGTTTTAAGCAAAAAAGTTGGCTTACAGTATTTTCTCTAATTTTATAAAATTTTCAAAAACTTTTTTTGCTATTGTTCACAACAATACTTTTCATTTTTCCAAACAAATTCAAACCGTTTTCCTTGTTTAACCAAATATTTAATTTCGTGTTTCTCTTTCATTGTTGAAAGCTGATTTAATATTCTAATACATTTTGCTTTCATATTTTATCTCATCAAAATGTTTGTGTAATCTGTAAACCAAGCTCTCTGAAGTATTGCGTGCATTAATCTATACTTATGAAAAGTAATGTGTGTGTGCGATGTCCAGACGAATCTATCACACTTACAGCCATGGAATTTGGCACACAGGTAGTAGTAAGGGTAATGGACCTTATGCATGTGACGTCACATCCTCCGACACGTGACCTGCCGGAGGCAGTTATTGGTCAGTCTTAAACAGCTGACTCAGAACTGCTTTAATTTCTGAGTCGCTTATAGGCCGATCGTTTTGTTTATTCCTCCACAGCCGTTTTTCTATACTCTCGAACCCAAAGGGTGCATAAGGTCCATTCAATGCACCTCGAAGCCCGAAATTTAAAATTTAATCTCGAAAATCTTTTATTTAATGTTTTGTGTGATTTTCAGCACGATTTCGGCCGACCCGTGAGACATAATAATCGTAGAAAGTCGATCGATGCACCATCAAATAGAGCAAATAATTATTGTTTTAATGACGTTTGTTTTGAACGTCAAATGTAATTTACTGAATTAAAAAATGGTCAGTTTTTCTGATTATTATTATTAACTTGTATCGAAGTTCAGTAATTGCCTCTCAGATAAGTTTTTTTTTATTTACGGTGTATAACCATTTAAAGTCCACCCCTAGCCGGTTCAGTAAAAGAATTGTAAGTCTGAGGAATGGTAGTGGGTCTTCAGAGCTGAAAAATCGTTAATTTGGCTCCTGCTTGCATCAAATATTCACTATGTTTTACCGTTAAATATTTGTTCCGTCAAAAATCATAACGCTGATTTTGAATTGAAATTGTAAGTTTGGCGACTCAGTTGTCGTTATTACAGTCTGACGACAAACTGAATTAGTGAGGTTAGTCTCACCAGGTTTGAAACGTAAAGTGTCATTTAGTGTAGAAATACATTTTTCAAAATTGTCACATGGGAATAATATGCACAGAAAGATACATGATATCACATGCAATTTTTTAGTATGTATATGTAATCGTCTTGGGTTTTTGAGGGAATTTCGAAACAGAAAGCAAAAATAAATAAAAAAAAAATAAAAAACTTTATTTCTAACCTTTATGCAAATCTATTCTGTAATTATATTTAGCAAAGGCTTCTGGCTCAAAACTTATTAAATTTCTGAAAATTTCAATTATCTAACAATAAAGTCATTGGTCAAAATTAATAAAATGATAAATACTAATTTTTAATTATAATGTATTTAGAGTTTAATTAATTTATGATGGTAAAGTTTCTATCTAATTTTTAATAATTTATTTTTAACTAAATGGAAAGCATAATATATTTATACTGTTTCCAAAAAGCAAGCAAATGTTCGAGCTTCTACAGAAAGGCAACTAGACTATTGATAAACATCTAAATATGAGTGATTGCTTTTATCATATGCATTTAAAATTCTTTTTTCTGCTGAAGATAACAACAACCTACAATATTCCGAATCTGGCTTTTTATTAAAAGAAACTATGCTTAAAGAAATTTGATAAATATTGAAAATAGTTTCTTCAAGGTCTATGCATATTTTAAGGTTCATGTATAAATATAGAGAGTAAAATATGTTGTCAAGGGCATTGTAGTCACGTTATTTAAATCATTCGTATAAGAAACATCTGGAAATAAATTTTACTAGAAATGCGAATACTCACATATGATATGGATATTATAAAACTATTCATATTCATTTTATTGAAAATGCAAGAATGAAGACACGAAAAGTCAAATTAATTAACTTTACAAAAAAATCAAAATATGGCTTTTAAAGCTTGAAAAATGATCAGACTAGTCTCCGAAAACTGTGACTTCTTTGATTGGAATTCTTTTTATTAAAAGATGTAAAAAGTGCTTCTCTCGTAAATCATCAATTTGATTTTCTTTGTTAAGAAGTAAGTATTCCTTTATGAGTCACTGTAAATTAGATTTTATAGAACACCTGATGAATGAAAAAGATGAATTAATTATTGGAATATTTTAAATAGCATCATACTAGTTTAGGTTAATAACAGAATTATATAGATTTAGTTAACGTCCCGTTTTGAAGCAACACGAGGGATATTACGGGACGGACCTCGTAATTTTGAACCGCGGACAGATGATGAGTTGACACCTGAGCTGGCACCCCCTTTCTAAACTTCCACGCCACACCAAAGGGAGGACGTTTGGCCACTACGCATGATTTAGCGTGCAACAGACCCCATACATGGCGGATCTTTAGTGGAATCGGGTTTCGAACCCTCCCGCCCCAAAGCCGAGACCTTACCACTAGGCCACAGCGGCCTAAAAGAATTTCATAAGTGGGTTATTGGCTCTTGAAGGCAGTCAAAAATCAACAGTTTGTCAATGCCTGTATGGGAAAAATATATATGTACCATTCGATATATAAATTGATTTATACGAAAGTAAAAACATTATATGATTACAATATAACATTACCAAAGAAGATATTTTGATCTTCACAGTTACAAAAGTATTAAGTAATGCAATGATACAAGTAAAAGAATGTTTTCTATTAGCGACGAGCTTCATTTTTGGGAAAATGTATCTCTAAAATAGGCTCGTTTGTTGCATTATTCTGGTATATTTTGATGTATTTACTTACTCGTAATTATTCTGTTTCTAACCATCCTTGAAAATAATTATTAACATGTGTATTTACTACATTGTAATTATTAGAACAAAACATTTCAAAATTAAAGAAGACTCAGATCCTCAATATATTGCTGACATTTTAAAACATAATCTACAATGAGTCTCTTCCCAAAAATATCTATAAATACGATTACGCTTTCTCAAATAATGCGAATTTTCATGAAATATTTCTACTTCTCCTCGATATGTAAGTAAATTTTAAAACATCAGTGATAAAAAAATTTCAAAAGAATAAAATTCCATAGCTTCTTATATTTACTACTTTTCATCAGCTTTTATCATATCCGTTGTTCACTTCTCACGTGTTTAGCACCATAAGAAAATTTCCCAACTCTTACATGAAGGCATTTTGTAAGCGTCGGCAAAAGCAGCTTAAACCTGCGTTCACATCAAAACAATATACGGGGATTTTCATATGCATCAAACTGACTCCCTTTGTTTAAAGGGAGTCAAGGTTTACATTGTTCCCGTGATTTCTTGCTTTCGGAGGTTTTAGATTTGCATCTAAAAGAGCTATCGGAACAGCTGCCTCAAACTAGTTGCAATCGAGTTGCTTTTTCGTCTTGCAGAAGCTCATCCTGCCTTTTTAATATATGGTTCCTTCAGCGCTAACTTTTGTTTTTCTTTGAACGAGGAGCTCAAATTCTGCGTTTCATTACGTTCGAAGGAGAAAGGTAAAGTGAAATTGGAGGCCATGTTATTTCGAAATCATCCGATATTGATGCAGGATTTTCCCCCAGAATACGTTATGGATTTAGGGATTATGAATAGGCAGGAACCACTTAATTTGAACGGTGTAAAATTATATAATAAACTGATAACTGCTAAAGTAGTGATTTAGAATAAATATATGCAACGATTTCAAACTTTTATTCTTCCTCAAATAAAATCTTTTTTTATCGCCGCTGAATTTTTATAAATAAGCGCATTACCTCTACTTCAATCCTTTGATAAATGTACTTCTACTTTAGCTTAGACTCGTAAGAGTCGCACTATTTCTAGAGACTCAAATGGACCTAAGGCATGTGACGTCACATCCTCCGACACATGACCTGCCGGCGGCAGCCAGTGGTCAGTCTTAAACAGCTGACTCAGAACTGCTTTTATTTCTGAGTCGCTTACAGGCCGATCGTTTTGTTTATTCCTCCACAGCTGTTTTTCTATACTCTAGAACCCAAACGGTGAATAAGGTCCATTCGGTACTTTTCTCGTTACGAACTATTTAAGCTCTCTGCGTGTTTGTAACACCTCTTTTTTAACCATACAACCCTTACTGGTAAGACGTTTCAATTCGTGCCTAACTTTTCATTCCTGGCCATGGCTTCGGACTTCAGTACTGTTTCTTAAATCTAATCTACAATTGCGAACTCTGTATAAAATCGAATTATGTCAACATTTTAATAAAATGCTCTTCGTTCTGCGCGGCCTCTTTGTTGGATATGCTTGTACACACTACCTTTAAGGCCTCTTACACGTTTCATATACATTCTCTCATAACTTTCATAATAACAGCTGATATTAGTTAAATATATTATTTTAAAGTTTTGAATTATTCTTTATTTAAAAAAAGAACGTTTATTGCCTCTGAACATTTACTAACAGCAGCTGATATTAGTTAAATATATTATTTTAAAGTTTCGAATGGTTTTTTATTTGAAAAACGAATGTTTATCGTCTTTGAACCTTTCCCTAAACGACAGTGTAAACAATATTCTTATTCAAATTTGCTATTCAAAGGTGTTAATACTTAAAAATGTGTTATTTCTTTTTCGTACTTGCTTTCATTTTCTATGCAAGTGGGGGTAATCTAGACTTTAATCTCTTACTTAATTTTCTTCTGCGAAGTACGAATATCATTCGTTGTAAGTTAAGAAATTAATACGTATCGTTTTACATTGTTTCTTAATTCTCAAGTTCGCAACCGAATAAGATATAATTTTTTGCTATTTTCTAATGATTTTCTTTTAACGATGTTAGCATTTCTCTGTCTCATAATTATTGTAACGTTTGGAAAGTGTGGGATTTCATTTGTCAGTAAGCTGAATTATTTGCTCTTCTACCAAATAAATGAATATTCATATTCAAGATACGCGTGGTATTAAATGAAAAGGGAAAATGGTTTTGCTGATGCAAAAATATAATGAACTGTGTTTTCAAAAAAGGAAAACTTGTTTATGTTTTGGTAATGAGATACGAAATTCTATTGGAATATATACTTAGTCAAATGAATAAAATGTCAAATATATTAATTTATTGTTACTGATATGTCTTTTAAGATGGTAAGTGCCGCCATCATAATATGCAAACAAATTTTAGATAAGTTCAGAACGCTATTTTAGATTTTGCATTTCACTTTTGTATTCGAATTATTCCTATGCTCTTTTTAATTGTTATTGTCCATAATAATAAAAATTTCAATGATGGGACTCTACATCTTGTTTGGATATGTTTTGTTTTAATTGGGACAAAAATTATTAAATCTGAAGCGAGAAAATTCAATTAAGATTCAGAGATCTCCTGTATTGAAAACCTTTTTAAATTTCTATTTAAATCGGTGTTTTGAAAGCAATACACATTTTTCTAAAACTTATTTTCATTTATATATCTATAATTTCTATCGGTGTGAAATAATATGTTTTAGCGTTTTAAATATAAATTACCCTAAAAACAATGTTTCTATCAACAAAACATACTGTTCACGTTAAAAACTTTGCTTTTTAATTATACCTCAAAATTATTTTGTAGTACATGCAGATAATGATTAATTAATGTTTAAATAGCAAAAGAGATCATAATCCAATAACTTAATGTCCTATTACTAAATAGGTTTAGAACTGCAAAATATGTTGGGAGGGGATGGTGTATAGTACAATTCTGGAGGGGCGGCGTATGGAATACGCTAGGTCGTTTTTTCCGCCCTCTGCTTCAATTATCCACCTATTTTTCTTAGTTTATTGCTTTAGTATGTTAAGGAAACATAACAGAGAAACATGAATAAAGAAATGACAGAAAAAGAAGAAAATGGAGAAAAATGTAGAATAAGCAAGCATCTCCCACATAAGGACTCCAATTTTTCTTCGATCGTGAATTGGTCACTCCTTGTATAATATTACTGGTAATTTTCATTGAAAGAGTCAAAAAATCCTCTCACCTCACAGATAAGTTTTTATTTGTGTGTCCCTCTTTAGAAGGCAGAATAAATTTCCTTGGCATACTTGGAGTTGTGACGTACTCAGTTCGCCGACGTGAGGCGACCACAAAAAATACTTAGAATTTAAGGTGGAAGTCAGACTGAACAAATCAGTTAGACTCATTGTACTAAGGGGATGTTCCCATTAGATTAGAGGGGGAGATAGAGCTCATGAAAGAACAGTCGAAAATTCATTGGCTTACTCCTTACGCCAGCCTCTCCTGCTAGTGAAGTTTAAACTAAATTCGGAAGGCGTTTAGAAATAGAATACTGATATAGAAATTTTTTTAGATTACAATTAGATCAAATAAGTTTTGAAGCTTCAAAGTTTAATCACGTAGAAATCAATTTTAATTTAATATACATTAATCTTTAAGTGGACAAAGTCTGAAATATCCTTAACCTTCTGGAACGCTCGACTTGTCAGGTCTGAATCCGCTCGTTTTTTCCAAGGCTAAGTGAGCCTTTGATTGAGTTGTGGCGGTGGGGACTGACTTGCTACTTTTCTTTGTCTGAGAATGGCGTCAGTTAATTAGGATACATTCAGGAATCAGGGTAAGATGGGTATGGATATCGTTTGCAACCTAAAATACACGACATGTCCATTGCACCTCTCGAAGTAAATGTTACTTTTTGTGGTGATATTATGCATTGTGTAACAAACGATATACTGAAAGTGAAATGCATATGTTAAAATGCGCTTCTCATCAATACTAGGTTGTCCTTTGCTGCTTCCTGGTCCAAATTCTTCATTTTTCTTTAGGAATGACTACCTGAACCCGTCAGGTCATTGCATGCCTCGTATTGATTTTTTTATTTTGTCTTACAAAGGGATAAAGAAGTGATTTGGCGGGAAGCAACACGAAGAATTTTTCCACTTTTAAAGATATTTAGTAATGATATCTGGTCTCTGACAATCCCCTGTAGGGCGGGCTTCTTGTCGCCCTGCATTAGCAATAATTATAGTAATCACAGGTGAGGTGATACAGTAGAATAACGCAGGAAAGGTGATCTACATGGTGATTAGAAATTTCGAATTTCACTACAACCATGAATTCTTTAAATGAATTTGCTTTTCTTTGTAATGAAGAAGTCCTTTTATGATTTACTCTAGATGTGACATATAGAATTATTTACGAATGAAGTAGATAATGAGTTAACTCACTTGAATATTTGATATAGTGTCATACTGGATTATGTGATTTCCATTAGTGCCTGAATGTGTTTCATTACCTCTTACAAGAAGTGTTTGAAGTGTGAACAGTTCCACAATGTCTATACATGAAAAGTTTTTAACATTCACTTGATGCGTTTATTTGTATCTTAAAAACAAATTATTTAGATAAAGATAAACATTAATATGATACATATAGATTAACACAAGTATGAAATTACTGAATAATGTTCTGAAGCAAGTGAAAAAGAGATATTTTTCTTTTAACGACGAAACACAGCTTAGAGGAAACAACTCTTCGCTAAAATGATTTATTGCATAGCTTGAAAGTTTTTGCCATATTTATTTTCATGAGAAGAAGAAGCCTTTGCGTTTCGAACATTCTCTGAAAGTTACTATCAATCTACATACAGGGTAGACCAAGCGAATCGGATGATTTTGAAAAAGCACAGTTCTATTTTTTCTGTAAACCTATAGTCATTACCATAGTAATGAGGAAAGTATCATGTCATTTTCAAATGCTTAATTTCCAAAAATGGTACAGTTAACTTATGACTGTTTTTTCGAGCACATATTTAGCGTTTCCTTGCAACGTTTTTATCTACTCTTCCAACTTTTTTTTATCGATTTCTTCGTCATGTCTTCAAGTGTGAGATACCTATCTTCAAACGTTTGTGATTCCAAATTATACTCAGAAAACACGTTGCCGAGGAGATTACGGAACAAAACAGAAACAAGCTATTGTCCGATTCGGGATTAGTGGCTTTAATAGCAAATATGGATCTCAGGTCTTTAAAGCACCGGCCTAATCATATTGAAATCTCATGTCCTTCCTATTAATTCACCGTTTCTGAAGTTCGGGCTCAAAAGTTTTTCAAACAGTCTCAAGTAAAGAATTGAATGAGAGTTGATGGTAACGGTATCTTGAATCAAGATTAAAGTTTCGAAAATCCCGCACATAATACTAAATTGCTGAAACTCAATTGCACAATGGTCTCTGGGTTAATCCACAGGAAGTTATCTAATAATGGGACGAAGACGGTAAGTGCTGAAGTGACGTCTAAAGCGCCGATGTGTTTCATCTACGTACAGTTTACTTTTTACAAAAGTTTCTATTGGAAGCAGGTGATACTCTTGCGTGCTCAGAGTTGTGATTGATACAAAAAGCATTGCATGAGGCGTCGATAGAAAAGTTTCTAAGCCCCTTCCTGCGTACTAACCAATTCCAAAAGCATCGGCTTCCCGTAGACCGACTATTACGTATACAATTGTTATTAGCTTAGCTAAGTCATATTTACCTCCGGTTTTCAAGAGACTATTTTAACAGACCTCGTAATATGAATCGCGGTTAGATGACAAGCATGAAACATGAGCCCTCTCTAAAATTCCACTTCACACAAACGGGAGGGCATTTAACTCCAAAGGATTTATTGCACACCAGGCCCTCTTTGCCCGGTTGTTCTTCGGTTGAATCAAGTTTAGATCCCAAGACGAAACTTTACCACCATTCCACCAAGACACCCAAATTGTTATCAAAAGCGCAGAATCTGATTTTAAATTAAAAATATTTTAATTTCATAGCATGTCCTTAATGTCAAACATTACATGCCAAAATTCTTTCGTGTAACATTTTTCATAAAACTTTTCTAAAGAAGAAAATTCCTTATCTGGCTCCATTTATTGCCTTTTATCATTTTTGACTATCCGGTGCGATCCCGTTTAGATTCATTCCATCGGAGTCTTTCAAAATAAGAAAGCTTCCCAGATCTTTCACGAAGACATCTGTGTACTTTGCCACAAGTGGCTTAAACCTGAGCACTGCGCAAAGACAATGTGGAAAGATTTTCATATGCAGCAAACTGACTCCTATTGTCTAAGCATTTGCATTATTTCCTTCTTTCCTCGTGATTTCTTGCTTTTGGTGGTCTCATATTTGCATCTAAAAGACTTATCTGAGGGGATGCAGGAATTTTGTTTGAAACTTTTTACTCTTGCGGGCTTTTGGAATTAAATAATCCATCGCCATTTGTTTTCTGTGAAAAGAAGTATTCGATGTATTACGTCAGCAGATAGGTAAGCACAGTTTTCACTGGTTATTTTAATCATAAATTATTTGAGATTGCTGATTCGTTTTCAATGGAAAGTAAAATTGAATCTCACAGGTATGAATAAGTATGAAAATTGCTTTGAAATTACATAAAATTATCTAATATATCGAAAATATGAATCAAAATCCATCGATATTAAAATATTTAACTAATATTTCTTTCGAGTATATTTGTGTTGTCTGTCAATTTTCAAAATGATATCCGAGAATTGATAAATGGATAACTTAATCTTTCAAATGTGTTCTTGAGCATCATAAACTATGTGTTTTTCAGAAGCAAAATGAGATTTCCATTATAATGTAAACATTTGTTTCTGTAGATTTTTAGTTTGCAAAGACAGAATTTTTTTAAATGATTGTGTATGCAATATCTTTGAAACGATTTCGATTTAAATCGCTTTCAGTGTTATAAAAGGTTTAACAAAACTTTCCTTCCTTAACAAACCTTACGTAACCAATGATGACACAATAATAGTGATTATTTAGTCAGATTTCGTGTATACGTATTTTAATAATAAAATATTTCTAAAATTTCGATCAACAGCATACAGTTTCATACTAAAATGCCTGCATCTTCATATTATATTCGAAAACTAATGCACTACTTGCAAATTATACTTAGTTCTAACTTAATTCACACTACTTTATATATTGATTTAATAATACATCAATAAATTCTTATAATTGTAAATTATAACCCAATTTATTAGTGAAATAAGGAATAATATTATTGTTGAGAAAAATTTCATTGAATGCTTTCGCAATTACACTAGTTGTTCTTCGGATCCCTGATATATTTCAGAAAGTTGCTTCAAGCAGGGAAGCGAGGACATATGTAACACCCTTTCCGCACAGTCTTTGGCTCACAATCGCTAGATTGTCATATTGGCTACGATTAGCAATAAAAGGCTTATTTTCTGCTAACTTTTTATTTGGGCAAATTTCTTCCATAATATATCCCGATTTCTTCGTTAACATATTTACTAGTACAATATAAATGTTAAAAAACGGAAATTTGAGCATTCCGCTAAACTCGC
The DNA here is from genome assembly GCA_013235015.1 of Araneus ventricosus. Classification (NCBI taxonomy): domain Eukaryota; kingdom Metazoa; phylum Arthropoda; class Arachnida; order Araneae; family Araneidae; genus Araneus; species Araneus ventricosus. Next base: position 718,161 of record BGPR01000291.1, read on the forward strand.
CGCAGCGAAAGTGTTAAATTGTTGGAGTTATTTTCTGTGGGTCGAAATACATTTCATTGGTTAGGAGTAGTGTATAATGGTGAAACCACATCTCTTGCTCTCACTGTCTCAAAAAATTTGAATTTGTGACGCCGGCCTTTGTCCCCCAAAAGCCTCGAATAACTTTGAAACGAGATGCTAACATAAAATACATCATTCCGACTTGGCAATATACGCTGCACTGAAATTATTTTGGTTGGTCTTTAAAGGAATTTTCCGAAAAGGAAAAAATCTTTATTCGTATTATTTTGCCAAATTTACTCTGCAAAGTTTTTGAAAAAAACTCTTAGCTTCATAAGTGATTACACTCCTATGAATTGCATTTACATACAGGAAAATTCAATTATCTAACAAATCATTTTCTAACAAGCCCATACATTACAGAATGTATAAGACGACGAAAACGACCTCTTTTTTATTTTAATTGCAATTCATCCTTTAATGAGTTTAGTTATACTTTAAATAATTTATGTTAATTGAATTTCTATCTAAGCTAAAATTATTTATATGGTATATAATTAATGTCGAGTGGAAAAAAAAACATGAAATGGTAAAATGTATACAATCTGTTTACCTGCAGCAAACGATGGTTGAAGTCTATAAATTTAGTTTTCTGATACGTATCATTAAAGTTATTTGTCTGCTAAAAGGTCAAAACAGTTTTAAAATTTGTCATTTTATTTTTAGTTGCAAGAAAAGAAATTTGAATAATTATTCTTTGATATTTTGACACTATAATAATTTGTAATATTTCAAGGTTTGGTAATAGGAAGATATACCACCAGAGACATTCTTATTATGTTAAGTTAAATTTTAAAAAATCGGGAGTTAGTGTTTTAGTAAGTTTCAATGTGAGCTTAAATTTTTATAATAAAATTAATAATATATTAGAAATTTTATTTAAAAATAAAGGAATTATTTATGAACTAGAAATTAAATTAATTCATATGAAATAAGAAAATAGCTTTTAAAACATAACAAATTATTTCTCTGAAGCCTCTCAAAAAGTCATCTTTGTTTGATTAGAATTCTATTAGAAAGATATGTAAAAAACGCATCTTTCTAAGTCATTAATTTGTTTTTCTTTATTACCTCGATGTATGTGCTGTATTCTAGATTAGACAGATTCAATTCTTTTAGAAAGCTTGATGAATGAAATTGATCAACTGACTCTTGGAAAGTTTTCGTCAGAGTCATTCTAGTTTAAGATAATAAATGGATTCAGTTAGAACGTTAAGACTAGCACTGGAATTATTCGGATGAACACAATTTATCGACGTCTATACATCCATAAATCTCTTCAAAATCAAAGTTCTGAAAATAATATATAATGCTGTGAAATAAATGATAAGAAACAGCATTTTTTGTAAGCGACAAACCTCATTTCAGAGAAAATAATTTATTCTCTAAAATGAGTAAGTCTAGAGTTATAAGCACGGTTAACTTATGATCATTATCTCATATATTTTACCACTTTTCTCTTTATGTGGTTATCATATTTACCTCATTATTTACTCGAGAATGAATATCGAATACTATTACACATCCGAAAGGAAAATATTTCGCTAAATAATTGAAGTTTCCTATACCCATTCTGTAACAATTTTTTTCAAAAATTGTTGAAAAAAAGTTTTATTTCTTTCTTTACTGTTTCAATAGTGCTTTTAAACCAATTATAATATATAATACTTCTTAAAAGCAATTATAATTTTATAGCGTCTGGTAATTACTACAAATTAATTATTAAAACAAAGCAGGTTTCAAAATTAAAAATGCCCATGTTACTTATTATACTGCTAACGTTTTAAAAAATAAATTTCACATTGTTTTTCTCCTAATTTTATCCTAGAAATCCCTTCAAATAAGATGTAGAGTTTTTAGTAATATGCGTTTTCATGAATTATTTCAACTTTTTCTCAAGTTGTAATGCTTTTTTTACTTACTGATTTTCATCAGATTTAACTATTAGATCCGATACCATCCCTCTTGTTTTTCTTCTGATGTGCCTTATACAATAAGAGAACTTCCCTAACTCTTCCATAAAAACATCTGTGTGCGTAGGCAAAAGCGGCTTAAATCTGTGAGCGCATCAAAACAATAAGCAGGGATTTTCATATGTAGCAAACTAGCTTCTTTTGTTTAGGTATTTGCATTGTCTCTCCTCCTGATTTCCTGCCCTAGGAGATCTCAGATTTGCATCTAAAAGACTTATCAGAGCATGTTCCCCAAACTAGTTGCAATCGAGTTGCTTTTTCCTTCGCTTTGGAAGGTGCGTTTTTAATAAAGTTTTCCGTCATAGTTTGGTTTTCTTTGAAGCAAAGAATTCAAAGTTTCTTTACATGAAACTCGTGGAAATCATGTAGAGAGGTTTTGGATATAGTTTTATTCAAAAATCTTGTGTGCATGGTAATAATTTTGTTCTGAATTTCATATGAAATTCATGAATGTATAAATGAGAGACACACTTTTAAGAGAGATGGCAAAGAATAAATTAATGCATTTAAATATATGCATTAAGAGTTTGCACCACGTAAGAGTTAGTACGTTATTTTTGAACAGCAAGTGCAAATGAAATTTTATTGGTCCTACATTCATGCCTTTGAAAAATGTTTATACATTTATTATTTTCAATCCTTATTTGTATTTATGTTGCTTATTCAATGTGATGATATCGAAAATTATCTTTATATACGTTAAATTGACACTTTTATTCTCCAAAATAATTCAAGCAATCCGTAATTTGTCTGTAAAGTCATTATTAATATTAAAAACAAATTACTATTTTGATGCTACATAAAAGCATTGGTATTAAGACAAAATCACATATCATATAATATTTGTAATTTGGTTTCTAATGACAAGGGTAATTTAGAGAATTCTATAAAGACGTGCATAAATTTTAGTAAATAAGCGTAAAAGTGATTAAAACTATAGAGAATCAGGGTCGTTGCAATTAAATGATTGCACTCACTGCTAATGATAAAAATGTTGAATAATTAATTCATTAATCATGAAAGTGTGTTCTAGCGTAACAAAAGTAACTCTTTTATTTACAATAGTAAATAAAAGCGATAAAAGTTGCTAAAAAGTATATTTTAACTAATATAACATTATACAAAACAGAAATTATATATTGAAATTTATAAATTATTCGGCGGGTGCGTTTTAAAAGTGATCTTAGTTTGATAAAAATGTTACTAAAAACAGAGGTCCAATTTTTTATATCTTCTACGAGATATTAATTTTTCTTTGCTGTAGAAAATTATGTATCTTAATGCGACACTATCGATTAAATTTTTCATAGAAGAAATGATGAATGAAGGAGATGATGAATTAGTTCCTTGAATGTTTTGTATAACAATATTTTTTAAGGTTAATGAATGATACTGATATACCATAAAAGATATTGAATGGCTCTTGAAGGAAATCTTTTCATGAAAGTACAAGAAATCAATGCCTGCAGATAAACATGTTTGCTATTCATTCCGCTATTTGATTTCTATAAAATACAATAAATGAAATGTACAAGAAAGAATAAATATTTTGATAAGTAAACCTCTTTTGATCAATCTTGAAAGTCATTTGTAACGCAGAGGACTCATTGCTTAACACGTTCAAGGATGCGAATGCTATACCATACATTTTCATTGCAGTGCCAAATGACGTAAAGGCTAAACATAAATGACATAAATTACATTCAAATGTAGAAGTCAAATTATTATACGATGAATTCTATACATATTTTTGAAATTAATTTCTGCTTTAAAGTAAATACTAACTGGTTCATTGAGGATATTTATTTTGTTTTGTCGTTCTTTTCTATTATCCACGAACAAGACAAAAGCCATATTTTATATTGGTTGACAAAATTCGTTTTAAGAAAATCCGTTTTGGCGCATTTTAGATGAAATTCTGTAACATGTGGTAGTCTGTAAAATCTTGGTTTTGGAGACGATGGATCGGGAGTTTAATATTCAGTTCCACAGAAGATTAGATGAATTTTTGGCTCTAGTTACCATTGAATTAAGTGTTGTGGGTCAAACATTCTTCCGATGATGTTGATACAAAATTTTGAAAACAGGTAGCTTTGTCACGTACATATCGCCCTATTCATTGAATACTTTATTATAGATAAATCGTGAAATTTATTCCATATTGAATCATCGCGCATTTCAAAAAGTGTCGTTAATGTAATAATTCAAATAATTTTAAATCGGGCGTTCCTGGACCACATATATAATTAAAAGTGTGCAGACGAAAAATGCTGAATTTACCATTTTGTTATCACTGAATCTTGTACGTTCTATCTAATAGAGCAATTATTTGTTTAATGTACATAATGCTCTTAAGGAGTCATGGTTTAATTTCTGGACACCAAGCAGAAATATGTAGTTTCTTTTAAGCAATAATTATCTTTATAAAGTGGAAATATGAATAATATTCATTGTCATAATTATAATTACCGAAATTCCAAATAACTTTTTTTAACTGCAGTATAGTATCGTCGAGCTTCCAAGATAACCGTCCCTAACTGCACCATACCAAACTATTTTTTAAAAATAGTAAAACGTTATTTACAGCCCTACAGCAGATGGTTATCTATATTATCTATAACAAACTAGCTGTTCGGGAGAGAAGAAAGTGCTCCAGTTGGTGTATAATAAAAATTAATCAACCAGGAGAGATTATCAGATAGCAAGACTGGACGGAAAACTTACACCCTAATCACTTCGACCTCGCTACTAGCACTCCTTCCTTCGCATAATTACTCCCGGTGGGGTCCCTCACCCCACAATGTTTCATGTCAGTTAAAATCCCCTGCTATAAATTCTCAAACAAGGCTTAATTTTCCAAAGGAGACCGCGAAGTTAGTAATCTCTTAAATTGCAGTTGATACCTTGGAGTGCAGATAATTACATCATTAGTGTGTTGGATGATCAATTAAAGTATGATATCATTAATTGCTGCAACAACTTAGATTTTAGTTACGGTGGTAAATATCGGAAACTTTACGACGCAGTAAAAATGATTCATAGAACGAGAGAGAGAGTGGAATACCTAAGCCTCTGCTCGGACGACTCGCTGGATGATGTTGTCCAAAGGAATGCTTAATGAAATTGAACCATTTGAACAACCAATACGAGTATTTAATATGAGAGCGCCGAATCTCCAATTGGGGATGAAACGTTAATGGCTTTGCCAATTATGATTAGGACTACAATCCATAATCTCCATATGACATTTCGCAGGATCAATGCTTGTTGGTGAAATGCCAGTTTGACCAAGAAAATGGAGATTGGAGATGCGAGAGAACAAATTGCATTAACAACTCGCTTCGGTAGATAGCGAAATTCAATTTATTGCAGAGTCGAAAGTATTATGTTTGGACTAATGGAATAAACGCACTTAAAGTTTCGCCATCTAGTTAATGAACCAATTTAAGGCATGTGTGGAATGGATTCAAATTTCTGAAAAATTGTAAAAGAGCAAAATATTTTATCTTTGCAAGATATTTACTGATTGTTTGCGTAGATGGCCTCTACCTGATTAACGAACAATTTGCGGTTCCAATTGTTATCTGTAGTAAAATGATATTTAAATGATGTAAGGCGATGAATATTCAGATGTGTATTCAAGCAATCCTTATTCCTTTTTTTTCATGTTCTGAACGAATTCTACAAGTGAACGAGTCTTCGGTAATTTATTTGATTCGAAAATGTTTCTCCAAACAATTAGAGAATTTATAAAATGTCCCCTCATTTAATTCTTTGTACTAAATATTTCGAAAAAATTACTGTTCTTAAATGGCATATGAAACTCAAATATTTCCTAAACAAAAGATTCGCTAGTTAGAGGATTTTGTTTGCATGCGGTACCTTTTATATTTGTTTATGAATTGCAAGAGTTTTCACGTCGGGTTTAACCAATAGTTAGTTATTTCCAACAGGTAAATATGGTAATATTCATTTATTTCCATAGCTGCAATATCATGTTTACATATTAAGCTTGTGGTATGCATTTAAATAATGAAATGCGGCTTGACTTAAGAACACGGTGCCGTGCGTCATATTGATTTCTCGCCAAATGTGGTAGTCTTGTTCATTTTGTTGCCAAAATTTGCATACGGTGGGGTTGTATCTTTCTTTTGCCTTCCGCCGGTTGGACGTTGTGGTTGCCTTTTTTTAGCCCTAATACGTTTTTTCTTCTTTTGTTTGGTTCATTCCCGTTATGTCTTCTCGTGATAAACATCGCGCAGCCGAAAGCTAAGCTGGTTTGTTTAATTTAGAGTACTTGCATGGATTGAAAAAATGATGCAGGAAACATGTGATAGACTGGTGTATGGAAATTAATCAGATTGCGAAAGTGCATGTATGTACGACATGTGGAGTGAAAATGATTTTGACCGAAAGGGATGGATTGGATGGTTATAGCTGAGTTTGTAGAAAGTTTCGGGTGAATGTCCATCATGTTAGAAGCACCGTGAGAAAGGGCAGTTGGTTCGATGAAAGCAAGTTGAGTATACCTGAGATTTTGATCCCCTCACTTTATGCAGAAAAATTATATTCTTTCAGTACAAAATTTATGTTTTAAATGCATCATATTATCTTGCAATTCCCCTAAAACTTGCTTAAATTCATGCAAAAGTTCATACGATTTTATGTACTATTTGCCATTTTTTTTCAAAAGCGGCCATTAGCATCGCCGCCATCTTGAAACTATCCAACATGGAGGATATTTGGTGACTTTTTGGATGGTTTGCGCGATTTTGCCTGTTTGGCGAGGGATCGCACCGTGTTCTTAAGTCTTACCTGAAATTCAAATAATACATGGTTTCCAGAATTCCTGAGATTGTTTATGAGTAGATCTAAATAGAAATATATTGTTTCCCATGCACAATAAATCTTCTTTAAGTCCTCATTTACTTATTTACTTGAAGATATACGGAAATGAAATACCAAAAAATAAAGTCCCTGTTAATAATAAGCCGTTTGGCTTCTATGAATGCTTTTACACACAAAATAATAGAAGTCAAAATACATTATAATGCGTTTTAAAATCATCCGCATAACATTTTTCGCCCTTGATTTATATGCATCAACCTAAGAATATATAATGCGTCTTCAGATTTCATGGAACTGCTGCACCATTTTCCAAGTATATCGAATTTAATGCACTCTAACCGTAAAAGGTTTATTCTTGAATAATTTATTCAAACGTAAGTTCTAGTATATTTAAGGGTAATTCAAATCTCTAAAGTCGGTAAGGAATTTTCTATAAAAAATTTATGGAATAGCTACACTTTTCTGTAAGTAAACGCCGATTTTAAAATCGCAAGATGAATATTAGCGTTCAAAAGTAATTTTAAATTTTTAAATAAAAATTTATGATTTCATAAACAAGGTATGTGTTTTATGTTTTTTTCAAGAAATATACAAGGCATAATTTTTCATACAACAATTATTTTTATACAAAACAATTTTTGGTTATATAATACCCTCCACATAACTGCTATTGTTCCGAAACATATTTCAAAGCATATCTCACAATGCTGATGAACACTGTTTTGCAGAACTGTAGTTCTGCTTGTAATGACATCGGGTGATATATACCCTATTATTTGTGAAAAATTATGGCCTGCACTTCGAGGGAATAATATGTAAGTAATGTTCTTATTATATTTTCACAGCAGCCATCATCAGTCTTGAATATGATTGATCTAATATAACGCTGGGTAACCTACTATTTAAAATCACTAGACCTTTAACTACAAGACTTTTCAATTGGGACTTCTAAACAGGATGATTTAAACACTTATAACATTATTGTATTCTGGCAACCAACCGGAATGGAAGGAACCTGTCTAAATTTGACATTATCCACCTAGCTAAACGGTTGACTCTTCAAAACAATGTACAGATTCTTTTCGACTTACGACTGAGTTCCATTCTGACTGATAGGGCATAAACCGAACGGTCGTAAACCGGATTTATATTTTTAGAAGCTATTTTCATTCATAAGGGTTATAAAAAATGTACATGAAAAGCAATTAAATCTATGTGCGTATAATTATTGCACATAACGTGAGAAAAGTATGTGTACTCAATTGTATGTATTGTAAACAGAAATAAAACCTGCAATTCCATTTTATTTTAAAATTTGAAATTTATTTTATGTGGTTGTAAGTCGCTTAAGTCGAGAGGAAGGTGAATTATGTGTTTGAAAAAATATTTATCCTTATCATTATAATATTTGCTAATGTTTCCTTCAAAAAATCTATATGTATTTCAGTTTCAATATTTATGATCGGCTTTGCAATTAATTTTATTATATTACAATGCTGTTTACTCTACCAACAGTTCTCACTGTTGGTGTGTCGTGAAAATTTGGAGATCGTGATGCTTGCTGAGGTATCATCCTTAACATCTGAAAACGTTTCAAAATGACGAAACCGCTTCCCCATGCCCGAAACAAACTCATAACTTCAAAGATATGCTAAATCAAATATCAAATCAAAACACCGTCTTCCAAGGACAACTACACAACGACTTTCACATAATTAGTTGAACCAAACATAAGGTATATTTTTTATTTAAATACTAAAAGACGTGTAGATGAAAACGAAGAAACTATGCGTTTGCTAGGAGCACAAACAGGAAGGCAAAAACTACTACCGAATAGAATTGGAGTTAATCGGAGGCCATTGAAGGCAAATAAGACGGAAGGCCTCCAGAATGAGATGATCTCCATTGAGCGGAAGCAGCGACGCATTTTATCCGGCGATATCGGGATTTAATGTTGGCGCAGAGCAAATTACTTTAGCAGATGAGGGAGCGTTTCGTTTACAATACAAGTAATTGAATGTTATGGCCCGTCCATTTATTTAGAGTAAGTGGGCCTCATGTAACTTCTCATACGGAATGGAGTCGACGATGAAAAGATGTGATGGTGTTTTTTCCTTCTTCATGTGAATGCACACCGTTCGTTTTTCTAAGCGATATATTCTGTTTGTAGAATGGAGAACTTTGTTGGAAATATATTTTAGTCAATACGGTGTAATGGAAGTACATTGAGAGCTAACTGATTGTTTTTATTCACATTTATGTAATGATTGCACAAGACTCTGCAGGGTAAACACGAATGTAATTAATTGCTTATTTTATATGTAATGATGTTTAGAAACGAAAAGCTGAATTATTATGAAATTAAACATAAAAATATAAACTGGAATTCCGTTTGTAAATGAGATATATATTTTGTTTTCATGATTAACAGGTACAGTAATTTTGTTGGAAGAGAAAAATAATAAAAAATCACGTATTTTCTTTTATGTTATATAATTCCCTTAGCATGACTAATATAAAGTGAACAAAAGTACTTGAATCGATTATAATACAACTTCAAGAATCTGAAATAACAAAGTTCGGAATTTAGACTGACTTTTATCATAAAACGAATAATGATGAGAATATCTACAACATGCAATAAATAAATTAAAATCTATTTTTCTAGAAAAAAGTACAAATAATAAGCAAAACTTGAATGCACTATTCAATTCTAATGAAAAAATCGGTTTTTTTTTTCTTAAAAGTAAAACTTAAAAAACCCAGCTTTCATAAATGTGATAAAACTGAATATCTCTTTCGCGAGAAGGCAACGCCAAATAATGAATGCACTACAATACGTTGATTTCAAAGAATGTTTTACTCGGTTTTTACATTTGATAACAATTATTTAATGACTAGAAGATTTGTTCCGGCTAAAAATCAGATTGAAGCAAATAATAATCCACTGACAGAAAAAAAATGCATTACCAAATACAAAATAAACAATGCTGAAAGAAAATATTAGCAATAGCATGTACCACAAATTCAAATATTAAGAAAAAAACCCTTATATCTAAAACGAAGGTATTCTAAATTCATAACTTGAAAAATATACTTTTACTTTTAACAATTACTTTCGTTTTGTCTAATTAAAATAATGCAAAATCCACTAACAGAAAAAATGTATTACAAAATAAAAACATGAACCACAAATTCAAATCTTAAGAAAGTGCAATTTTAACAAAAACGAAAGTATTCTATATTAATAACTTGAGGAACGGAACTCATTTACCAACACTCGAATCAAAACTAATTAGGAAAACTGGATTAAAAACAATTAACAAAAAATTTTTAACATACTTATCCTTTGTCGAAATAACGATCTTCCGCTGATTCAGAAAAAAAAAAAAACCTCCAACTGATCCGTGAAGCAAGAATTCTATAATCAGTGTAAACTGTAACGGAATTATTTTTTTACCGCGTGGGTGAATCAGCATAAATAAAAAAGCAGGGTAACTGCTAACTCAGCTAATTTCTATATTTGAAAAAGGAAATGTCTGAGCTGTTTCACGCTATGAATCAATTGCTACAAACTTTCGTTTCATAAATAACTTTACTTTACTTTATACTTTACGCGAGGGCATAATGAAGATAAAAAAGAAATGAAACAGATGAACTCAACTTACTGACCTTTACTCCGATCTAGAATTAATAAGTAACAGCTAGATGTGAAATTTACGATCCCATAACTAATTTTTTATTTTTACTTAGATTTAATTTTAAAAAACCATTCTGAATTATTTGATGCTAGCAAAACGGAAGTCGTGAAAATGATCAGACAAAAGAGCCGGAGTCATTTTTAACTCCTCCCAGCGTCACGGACACCTTAGCATGATTATTATATGGATTGACAAATGTACAATAACAAAGGCCATTATATCATTGTTAAGATTTGAAAAATGTGTGCAACTTATTCTTTAAAGACAAAATTCTTGAGGATTCTATCCTTGGCATTTGGGCCAGAAGGTACCACGTTCAAAGCCTGATTCCCCTAAAGATGATACATGTATGTGGGCTCGGTGATCATTAAATCTGATGCATAAGATGTCCAAACGTCTTATCAATGGCGTTAATGAGAGATATGGAGTATAAATCATCTATAATGATATTAATTATTCATGTGTTGAAATTTCAAATTTCCTTTAAGAATAATTCTTGTGTGTCTTCAAAAATATCAGGTTAGCTTAATAGAATTAAACTATAAGTTCTTAATATACACGGAGTCAAAATGCACAGGAGTGTTTAAAATACAGCCTACTCCAATTTGTTTGCATAAATGCATGTATTTACATTTCCATTTACCAATGAAGTCTTATGTCAAACATGTATTGTTCTAATACCTGCTTTAGCATTTGTTTCAAATTGTACATGAAATTTCCTAAGTTTTGATGCTTCATTGATTTCACGTGTATTTCTTTTAGAATTTATATCTTTTCAGTAAATAATTATTTATAAAACATGATGGCATTATTTAGAATATTATATGAGCTTAGCATAAAACTGTCGAAACAAGGTATGAAACTCATTTTTTAAAAATTGCACTCGAATCAAGTCTTTACGTGCTTGAAATAATATAGAACACGTTCCTTTAATGCTTATTTTTTAAAAATAAGTAAGACATTAGTTTTGAGATGCATGATTTAAATATTGTTACATTACAAGTATTTTTCTAGGAAACTACTGACCTATTTAGTAAAACCGTAGAATTCATGTACCGTTTATATTTTATCGTGAAAAGTTACATACAATAATATTTGCTTCTTTTAAGAATAACACAGTTTTATTTATAAAATTACGTGATATTATGTAATAACTTATGGAATATATAACAGAAAAGTTCCTACCAAAAGCCCTCTTGAGAATACATATATAAATGAGTTATAGTAAAGAAATATGTTTCAACTTTGTTAGAAACCGTCATTTTAGTTTAAAAGCTTTATTTCAACATTTGGAGACTTTGTAGCTACCATAAGCGAAAATGATCAAAGTGTAAAGTTCTCGAATATTTGTTTGAAATCTACATATACTCATTTATGCATTTTAAAATAAATTATACACCTGCGAGACTCGGAAAATGAATTACTTCGCCGAGTGAAATGTTTCTCTCTGAAGCTACACGGAATTAAATTGGTTTGACTCTTTTAACAGAACTGCTTTCAAAGATACATCGCATACAAAGAGTGTGAATCATAATGCTTCAGCTACTTACTAGTACAAAGCTTAACTGGTTCGTGTCGTCGCAAAGCTTATTCGTATAGTAAATAGGAGCAGTCAATATCTAACAACAATGCAGCGTTTCGGCTATGTTTTATTCATGGGACAAATATTAGTTCTGAACACATAAATCTATTTGATCCAGCATTTATGTAAGTTGCCTTTCTCAGTATTAAGTTTGAAGCTTGTTCCAGGATATATATATGAAACTTTTAATGCGAGATAAGAGCATTCATGAAAGACGATTATTTTTAGCACTAAAGGAATAGCTATGAATAAAATAAAGCCCATGCGTATAAAGGTTCGTATACAATTATAATAGTTTTAATTTTGTAAGTATTTGCGGTAAAAAGAATTCGTTAAGAATAATACAACCTCGCTACTAAAAGACAAAATAAAAAGTATTTCGTAGTTAAGTGAATTAAAATATAAGATGTTGCCCAAAGAAGGCTAATGAAATCATTACAACAGTATAATAATAAATATTAAAATGGTTTTTAAAAACATGATTTATTAGTGAACTAAAATGTAGAAAATAATTATTTTATTAAAAAATTCGATTAAAAAGTAAAAGTGCGAGGCGTAAATATTCAAAAAGTGTGAGATAAATATTCAAATAAGTTATAATTGGAATTTTAATAACATTAATAACAAATTTTAATTGTTAATGAATATTTGACAGTTTTTTCTTTCTGTTGAAAATCAGTCAGGGTTAATTTTGTTAACGGATTGTTTTCAGCATTTTACTCTTTTGGCTTTGAACAACAGATTTTTAATAAAAAGGATTGTCTTAGTATACAAATAAAAGCACGCTTCTTAATTTATTATTTTTTTTTCTAATTTTCAACTTTTTAGTCTTGAATTCTCGACCAGATAGCGATCTCCCATTTAATGGATATTAAATTAAATTAAGCAAATAATTGTTATTAAAGAGCTGAACATATCAAATTTTTTAATTTTGATTGGCAACACACAACTGCACGGAATATTGTTTTCATGCATCGAAAATTATGTGAAAAATCGGATAATATACTTGGTGTTTAAAAATATGAAACAAATTTAATTAAACAAAAATGGGTAAAGGAAGAGCACCACACACATTTTCTACATCCATGTAGAAGAAAAAAAAATTAACAGCGGTTTCTATCGATGTAAACTATTGTCTAGTTCATTGCAAATTAGTGAAGAAAATGAAGAGTCGTAGAGGAAGTAAGAGAATAAAAATTCATTAGAACAATACAAACACATTTGTACTATATTTTCGACAGTTTTTTTGTCATATATGCTTATAACACTGCAATTATTTTATAATGCACACAAATATTATTTAAACACTGTGTACTGACTTGAGTAGTCCAGGATGTTTTCATTCAAAGAGTTCTGTTGCATGTTGAAAGAACATCTTATTTCAAACATATATTAAATTATCAGAGCATATGTATTTAATTTATTTAAGGCCCTTGCAATATCATTTTAATATTAATATCTAATTGATTATAATCTTAGAGAATTTGATGAAAATTAATTATATCTTTCTAAACTTGGATATTATTTTGGAAACTTTAAAAGTGAAACGAGAGAAGAAAATTAGGTATTTATATCTTAACTATGCGTCGATAATCAGGCATTACAATTTCCCTAAATGCATTATTCAGAATAGCAAAATGAAGTAATTACTTTAAAACATTTATTATAAACTAAGCAAATAGAGTTAAGAAAATCAATGATTTCATGCAAAACAATTAAATAAATCTACTGTAGGACTGTTTTACATTACGTAAATGTGTGAAGATAGTTAAAATCTTAAGGAAGCGATAATATCGACGCTCAAATACAAGAGAATCAGCAGATTAATGGTTTCTTCTTTTGTTGTTGCTGTAATAACGCACTTAAACTGCTGAAAAAGATCACAACACCCCCAAAAACATTTTATAACTAAAAGATTTATCTTTAAGTGGGCTAGTGAAAATCGGGATGGATTATACTCGGATTCGATAATGAGAATTCCAGTTGCACAAAAAAATTCTAAGAATTATTCCAAAAAATCAAGTGAAATTGTTTTCAGCAGAATTGTATTGTCCCTAAATGAAATTTATTAAATGTAAAACTGAATACCTTCAAAGTAAGTTTGCTTCAACTTCATTAATTAAAATACGGTAAGAACATTTATGAAAATAAATTATAGTATTTCTATTATAAAAGTTACATAAAAGCCACAGATTATAGCTAACGCATTTTTTAGAAAGGTATCATTTTTATAAAAAGAAATAAGAGCGTCGGCATTAATGAAAATGTATCATTGCATTAACTTCCTCAATACATTTATTGATTGCGTGATTTCAATTAGACTAATGTCATTTTCTTGAAGCTTCTCAATGAGCATGTGTAGACAGATGTCATAATATTGAATCGTGGTCAGATAAAAGGATGTCGAAAGAGACGGCACACCATTCTATAGACTGCCACTCCAGACCAACGCATATGTCTGATATGCTACTGCAAATTTTATGTGCATGAGGCCCGTACACATGCGATTCTACAACCCTAAGGACAGATTTTACCAGCAGCCCACCCGAGGTATCTATGGTACTTAAAGAATATAAAATAACTTGTTATGAAATGAGAAAGAACTTTCAGAAAAAAATATCGATACCATTTTTTTTTTTTTGAATATTTGTGTTTCAATTTCTGCCCCTTGAAAGAAGAAAAATCACACAGCTGAAAGAATTATCATATTATAAAGGAGGATGACGTGGAATTATAATGATACATATCAAAATGCAAAGCTGACATAACAGATCAGTTTCAAGGAAGGTCCGGAATAAAATACGAAGAATTTCTACGCTTCAGAAAGATTTAGATTATCTTCATGCATATTTGACAGGCTTTTGTTTTATTTCACTGAATAGTGAATTCTCTTTTCTCTCTTTTTTGCAGATATATTTAAGATGGGTTTTCTTTTGTTTAAAAAATATTGAACTACGAATAGCTTAAGGGAAAAAGACTGAAATAATTCTGAATATTTCTTAACGAAAAAATCAAACAAAACTTACAATTCAAAAATCTTTGATTCTTATGTAAAATATAAATTTCCACGTTTATGGAAATATATGACGAGATAAAATCTTTAAGTAAAAGCTATAAAGTCAACTTTGAAAACAGATTAATAGTTCATTCTTCATATTAATATCCCTAAGTTGTCTTTTTGTACTAAATCGATAATTCTGTACAACTTTGTATTCAACTTTTTCCTTTGTCTTGCACCGTTTCTGAGATAGGAACACTAACTCCGGATATTTCCATCAAGTGGCGCTGTAAGAGATCTCATCTAGTAACGTATTGCAATTTTACTAAACCCAGATAACACTTTCACTACTATAGCTGTCGTCGTTCTGAAATTATCGGGGATTGGCCCTTATTTAAGTGAGCACCTGCATATATTTCCGCGAGCGTGGAAATGTTTGAAAACATAAAAATCGAGAAGTAAACGTTATAGTAAATAGTTCATATAACAAAATTTTTATCTTACAGTTTAGGATTTATTTATACAGTTTAAATAACGATTCCTCAGATATACAAAAGGTAAAATAGTTTTCAATGATTAGAATGAGCATTATTTTCTGTGCTAAAGAAATATTTTATTTTCAATTTTTGATAAAGAAATGCTTTTAAATTTGAAATGAGCTTTGTTAATATATCAACCTAGTTTGAAGGAATTCGAACTGCAAATATGGTTATAAATTTAAAATGTTATAGCAGGAAGTGAGAAATTCTATTTGAAATGAAAAAAGTAACACAATATGTATATCTGTTTTATAAAAAAGGCGGCAAAGAAAAATGGTTTATGTATCAATTCAGTCGTGGCTTTGAGGCCGCGGTGGCCTAGTGGTAAGGTCTCGACCTCGGGACCGGAGGGTCGCAGGTTCGAAATCCGATTCCACTGAAGATCCGCCGTGTATGGGGCCTGTTGCACGCTAAATCATACGTAGTGGCCAAACGTCCTCCCGTTGGTGTGGCGCGGAAGTTTGGAGAGGGGGGTGCCAGCTCAGGTGTCGTCCTCGTCATCTGACCGCGGTTCAAAATTACGAGGTCCGTCCCTAACTAGCCCTCGTGTTGCTTCAAAACGGGACGTTAATATAACCTAACCTAACCAAATCAGTCGTGGCTTTAGTGCTTGTGACCGCTTTGCATTATCATATGTTCGTAATTTTGTAATTTCATTCGTATATTTTCCTATCAGACTTGACAGATTTTTCACTATCATTTCAGAATTATTTAATTAAAAAACGCAACTTGCAAAAATCTGCAATAAGAATTTGTTTTAAATTTTATGTGTAAATCTCCTTTTGAAAATAAAAATCTTCTTTTACGCATCTTTGATTTCTTTAGCTTTCCTTGTGTGTACATATTTCGAGTTATAATAACTGATAAAATTTGCTGTCAATCCTATTCAAAAGAAAAAACTGCATCTCTACAATCATTTTGCAAGATTTTCCTAAATTTAATTAATGATTGTTAAAATTATTTTGTTTCTTCTTTGAAGATTAATTTATTTTACGTAGTTCCAATACATAAGTTGAGTAGTAAATTAAATCAAGTCATACACTTTCAGTTAGTTTAAAGTACGTGTAACGAACCCTTTGTAATGGCATCACTAATATATAGATACAGTGATTGATTTCTGAATTTATTTTTTCTCGCTTTTTTCATTAAATGAATAGTTTTTTTTTCCAGTTATATTCACGTCGCTTGTTGAGGCTATTTTGTAAAGAAAAGTTGTTTTTTTTTTAGAAAGAAATTCCTTATCTTCTAATCTGAATATATTTTGTTTAAGATGTTATGGTATAGTGGGTGTCCGCAGCTACCTAACTCATTTGATAGCGAAACAAACTTATGCCATTTTCGAAAAGCTTTTCACCCTTTAGATAATGATGGTGATGATTCGTGTTAGAGATGATTTATTTCAATTTTTAATTTTAATTTATAAAAAAGTAGACAATTATTGGCGCCTTTAACGTATTATAACTAATATATATTCATACATCTTAATTTATAAAAATAAATACATTTATTGGTACCTGTAATGCATTATGAATATATATTTATGCTAAAATAGAAAAAAATTAAATTAAATATAAATCTACTTGTATAACTCTACGTTTACACGATTTTATGCTTACAAACCAAAAGAAATACCTAAATCGGGTGTTTTGCAAAAAAATGAATAAATATTGAACAATAACAATTAATTGTTCTTCATAACCGGGTAAGTAACACTTCAATTATTGACGAGCCTTTTTATTGTATTTATTTGAACACAACAGCAAATAACTCATTAAAACAAATTTAAACATGGTAAACACTAAATGATTACAGTGTTAGTAGTTGTCATGTTTGTCCTAATTTTCGAAAAAAAATATTTTACTCTGTTATCATTAGTTAATTGAATTTTGCAAATCGTCATGAAAACGTTGAACAGAAGACACATTTAATCCATTAATTCCCAAATCGTATTTTTACAAAAATATTTGTGTATTAATATTACATGTCCTGAAATCAACCGGAAAACTGCTAAGAGTATCCTTCCTGAAAATTTTATGTTTTATTGCCCTCCTGAGACTAGAGACCCTACTTAGAAAAAAAATGCTATTAATGCAAAGAAAAACAACTTTGAAAATCTAAAATTATGTAAAATTCCAAAAAGAAAACATATCTCTATAATTGTATATCTTAATATAAATAAGTCATTGTTGGTATGTATGTTCCACATCTCCTCTTAACACAATAAACCTATTTCAACCAAACTTTGTATACTTATTATTTAAGGCGAGAGGACGAAACCTGTCAACTTTCCAAAGCGCAAAAGTTAATTAACAGTCAGTTAATTAGAAATTAACCGTTTTTTCGCTGTCTGCTCGGAGCAAATTATCCCCCCAAAAATATCTTTATACCATTCTAAAGTTCAAACTTTTACCTTTTCAATGATACCAATTTTATATCTGTGACATGTTTTCTTAAATTTTTTAAAATTTAAGAAATAATTGATTACATACAAACGATTTTGAAATAATGCAAATTTATAGCTACTCCGTTGCTAAGCAACGGTTAGACTTGGAACTAATTTACTTTTTTCTGAATTTTTTATTAATTTTTATAAATATATTTTATATAAGAAGAGAAATGTCACTGTCGACTTTTAAGAGACTAAAGTTAATTAAAACTTAAGTTAATTAGAAATTTAGCAAGATTTTGGCATTTTCCGAAATATATCACAAAAACTATTTTCATACCATATTAAAGTTTAAACATTAACTTTTCAGTGACACAAGTTTCATTTCCGTTGGATTTGTTGAATATTTTTCAAAAATTAAATTGCGTATAAAATTCACAATTTGCAACACTTTTTTATTAGTGAAGAGAAGAATATATACAAATAATTGCAGCTAGAATACATTATCAAAATTCCGGAAGAAGATTAAAAGAAAAGTTTGAAAGCAGACGTTTCATAATTTATATAGGAACAACTATTGTTCTGGTTTACTTGAACACTTTTTTTATTAATGAAAAGTTTGCTATCTAATTAATTTTTCCAACACATCCGTTTAAACCTTTCTTATACTGCAAGATTTGTGATTTTTTTTAATTCTCATGTAAAAAAATATTAACTTATGGAGAAAATTAGCTACGGGCTGTTATTTAATATCGTAGTGTTGAAGTGATATTCTCAATTTAATTAAAAAACGCTTTAGACGATAAAAGAATTTTGAGTATCGTAATTTTCTATATAAAAGTAGTTTTTACATCAAAAGTATTTTAATCCCGAACTACACCGGGCATAACAGCTAGTACTTATATATTTGTTCAATGCAAGTAAATAAATTAATTGATATATATCTGAGCAAATTCGCCCCTTCTTCTTCATATTGTAAAAACTACTTTCGAGACTCACTTGCAAATAAAAAGGCTACATTATCAACCGATCATTTGATTTGTACTGACATCGATTGAACATAAATGAAACGAATACGTAAAACATTTTTTGTGAAATTGACAATAGTAATTTCTGTGATTCCAGGATGCATTTTAGAAGCCCTAAAAAAACCGATATACATTAATGGGTTAAAATTATATTTAGAATCTTGAATTTTGTGCTTCCTATTAGTATGCACCACATGAATATATTTTTGAGATATAAAACGATTCAGATAAATAATTGCTTCGAAAAGTGATGTTATTATCTTTACTTCACTGAATTAATTTCTTAGAAAAATCTGAAACCAAAATTTTTTCCTTTTTTAAAATGTTCAGTCCATTTTCTTTAAAGAAAATCGACTGATCTGAACATGATAAAGTGGCTCGAAGAAAAATTTTTCTAATGTAATAAACATGAATGATATTTTTTTTTATGTTTCCACTACATTTAACTATACTAATTAATCCATTTGAAACATATCACTCGTAATGAAGCGATGGTCCTCGTGAAAACATTGAACATGGAAGATGTATTTAAAATTAGTCACAAAATTTTAATTTTCCTTATAGTATACATCATATATATATTGAGATTAATATAAACAATTATTTTGAAAAGTGAAGTTATTATCTTTAATTCACTTATTGAATCTCCTAGAAAACTCAGAAACAGAAATTTTCCCATACTTAAAATGTTCAATCCAATTTCTTTAAAGAAAACTGCGTGATCTGAACATGATAAAGTAGCTCGAAGAAAAATGTTTCCTCTCTAATAAAGATGGATGATCTTTGTTTTATGTTTCCACTACATTTAACTACACTAATTAATCCGTTTCAAACATATCACTCGCAAATGAAGCAATGGTCTAAAAAACATTCTGGCATGCGGCCGAAGCAAAAAAGTTTTCTCAGTCGCTTCATGAATTAGCGACTTTTATGTACACTCGAACAAAGATTAATTGTCGTTGATTGAGTGAAATGTTGAGAATAAATGGTTAGATAAATATGTTTTAGAAAAGATAACATTTTTTTCCTGCATGGCTTTTGTGAAGATAGAGAGTAAAGGCAGGCAAATGGTCATTATGCTTCTTTGATGAAATCAAATAAAAAAAATGATGCTACAGTGCAGTTTGGTTTACATAACAAATCACCGCTGCGATAGCATTAATAGGCTTTTAACTTTTTTATATGCTTTAAGCATATCATAGATGGCATAATTTGCAAAAAAAAACTATAATCGGAGTCATACGCAAAAATTTATGGTATTCACGAACATTCCTTATTTAACTTTTATTAACTATACATTTGTAAAGCTAATTTAATATGCATATAAAAATAATATCCATATTAAAATGGCTTTATATTGGCTAAAGCCATTTTGATATATTAAAATGGCTTTATATGCATATTAAAATGCTTTATGTATAGAATATAATATAAATGTGTTCTTTTTTTGCCTTAAGCTGTATGTGTTTCCAATTTAAATTAATCTAGTGTAAGTTTATCCTTCAGAGTAATTGATACATAAATTTTTTGAAAAAAAAATGCGATACTTCGAATAAAATAATTTTCCATGAACAAATTTTGCAAATCATTCTAAGATAAGATTTTACGAAATGTTATTAATGACAAAATTAGCATATTCGTTTGAAATGATATGTCAAATTCATCGCATTTATTTTAGTTGAGAAAAGCCATTTTTGTTCCGATTTCTGTTTTTGCCTCATGATATGTCGAAAACAGAAATAATGATATTCGAATACAAATTAAGATTATAACCAAATTGAATATGCTATTCATGGAGCAACAAAAAGTTAATCATTATTTGGGATAATAATTCAATCGTAATTTCTTTTTTCGGGAAGAAATAAGAATTCAAATTTCCATATTTTCTCTCTCAAGCTCAAGACAGCAAAATCCCTGCAAGAATAAATGAATGAATAAAAGCGAAGGAAGTTGGAAAACATTATAAACTGCTTTCACTTTGTATAATTAATGAAATGACAAACGAGATATTCAAATGCGTTGAAAAAAATCGAATAATTATCAGTTGCATTTCTCTTCGTTTCAATGAGCTATGTAGTTTAAAAATACCGATTTTGATATAAACTATGCTTTGTGAAACATCCTTTACCGATATTCTTCTGCACTGTATAAACATACATTTTCTTTTTTTTTATCATATGCAAAGTTAATTAGACTTAGAAGGGTCCTCGATGGCCTAGTTGTAAGGTTTCGGCTTTGGGGCTGGATGGTTCCAGATACGAAATACTAGGATACTGAAGAACCGCCTTGGATGTAGGCCTGTTGCAAGCTAAATCATACGTAGTGAGCCTCGCGTCCTCCCTCTGGTGTGATGTGGAGAAGAGGTGCCACCTCAGGTGTCACACTCGGCATCTAACCTCAGTTCAAAATTAAGAGGTCCGTGCCAAAACAGCTCTCTTGTTGTTTCAAAACTGGACGTTAATTTAACTAAATTGAACTTACGAATAAATATATTGACAATAAAGTAAACATTTCTTCGGAATCTTCACTTATTACCATCGGATTTCATGAGCTACAAACATCTCAAGGTTTACTTTTGGAAACAGTTTACAAATTGAAAAAGATTTTGGAAGAGGTTACCAAGGTGATAAGAAAGGTCACTTATTTGGAAGGAGACAAAGGGGTTAGAAGACTGTTTTACGACTCTGTAAAAATTATCTTTGTGCGATAATATTTTCAAAAATTTTCCCCAAATAACTCGATTATTTTCCTTAATTTTAATCAATTAAAATTTCGAAAAAGGTTCGCATTCCCACCCAACCAATAAATGCTTGCCAAATTTGGTAACTCTAGGTAATAGGGTCTGCCCTGTAGAGTGTCAACACAAACGCAGAGACACGCTCACATACGTTTTTATTATTAGCAGATCTCTTTTTTTTTGTTAATACAATTTCGATATAGGAATAAATTCGTTATTAAAATGAGAAAATCTCGTAAAATCAACTAAAAGTTATTTTTCGATATTTTGTATATTCGTTACAGTACATTGTTTGTGGAAATCACTGCTAACTTCGAACTTACTGCCGTAGATTGATTCAATACTTGTATACTTTTATTGTATTCTAATTCAGGTTGACAACCGTTTTCCGTATTCTTTCGTTATATGAATATTCGTGCAGAATATATTTTACATCCGTGAAGCAATTTTAGCATTTGACTCGAAAATGGTGCGAGAATTAAATTTCAGATTCCGAAAATTTATTCAAGTAAAATCTTATAATTATGCTATAATATTTATACACTTGAAACACCAATAAAAATCACATTTCAGGCTGAAAGAGAAAAATATTTATAAGTAAAAAAAACTGGATTTTTCAATGTAATTATTTAATAATTTCAGGTTATAGATCAATCCTGCCAAATATATTTGAAAGATAAGTTGTCTCTAAATGCTGAATTTACCCTATTGGTCCAAGATGCTTTACAATGTTCATACGATATCTTTACGATCTTGCGTGGCGTTCAGAATATTGTAGCAACACCGTCGATTATCTTGCCCTACTACAGATAAATGAATTAGACAAGATATAGTAGATTGTGGGTTTCGGTAGAGAAAATAAACAATATTGTCAAAATGTAAACTATATTATTATAAATTTTAACGATTGACGTTTCTTACTGTCTTTGTTAGGCGATGCCGGCCTTCTGCCCACTGAAATTGCCAAGCTGTGTTATTGTAAACAGGAAGCGTCTTGTGATTAGTAACCGTAATTACCCAATGCAAGCTTATTGCACTGTTTGGCGATCAAGTTATTTAATTCATGATTTACTGGCAGATATTGAGGATTATATACACCTAAAATGCGAATACCCTCAGCGAATTCTATAATATTGGAATTAGTTGATTAACATATGAGCTGAATGACCTACGTGTTATGTAATGACTAATTATCAGAGTACGCAAACTACATTTTAGCAATGTTTATATTCAAATGGAAGTGTATTAATCGAATTTACAGTCATAAAGTTAATTAAGATTTAAAATGTAAATATTAATTTCATTTAAAATTTTTAGTGTAAGCAACTATATATTTTTAATTTTATCTATTGCGCCATGAAACAATGTTTCTATCATTTTTACCTCATTTAATAAAAGTGATTCTTTATATATCAGTTACTTTAAAGATATTCATGCATTAATCACTGGATGCAAAATTGTTAAATAAATAAAGATAGTGAGATGATAGATAGAAAATTCTTACTGGCATTTATTTAGCAATTTCCATATTTCTGGTATGAAATGGTTTACTACATATAATTTCTTCAGTATATTTAAGCATGAATATTGTTAGTTTCTGAAGATTCTTACGATATTTTTATGTTCTATCTCACTATGCTATGGACTTCCCTCTAAAATAGAATTTTAAAGTTTAATTTTAGAGTTCTGCTTGTATAACCTAAAAGTGTGGTGATAGCTCAAAACTTTGCCCGTCATGGCCGGTGAAATGAATTAAATTACCAATTAAATCAAAGGCATGCTAGTATGTAAATTGATATAAATAAAATAACTTTATTTCAATCATTATCTGAATTATGTTCTCACTGTCTTCTCATTTCCTTTTTACTCGGGAATGGTATAAATTAACGTCATGAAAAACAGAAATTGTTATGCAATACATACATGGCCTTAATTTCAAAGTGATTATAATTACCGACGTTCACTTTGCGTTAGTAAAATCTCTGAAAAGACATTTTAAGACTTTTCAAACAAACAGATTTGACAGGGTGTTTACATATATTTAATTTTTAAACGATATTATTCAATTTGTAAGAAAACTTCAACAATAACCGAACCGAAAAAATAGGGCGACTTTTTTTTGAGTTCAGCTCTATGCGCAAAGGTTGTCACTTAGTCTCAGTAATTTCCTGACTATTTTTGGAAAACTTTTTGGTCAAAGGTTTACAGTGCCACAAGAGGACTAAAGATATGATATCGAGATGGTTCGCAACAAGTGATACACGGAATAAAAAATAGTCTAATAAACGAATCCATTAGATGAAAACGCATCAAATACATGACGCATGAGTTCACAGACGTAGTGAGCTAAAAGGGAAACCTTTCAACACACTTTTTTTGCTAATTAGATAGTTAGATTGCTAATGAGATATTAGATTTTACTACCCATTGACGATAATAGATGGTACTAGTCATTCATTACACGCTATGCCAAGGCTCTTGGGCGGATTTTTAGAACAAACGAAAATCGCTTGTACAGATCAAGAGATATATCATCTGATATTACTCAGAACAATTTTATCAAGAATACACAAAGAGGTGTGACTGAAAAACTGCATTCAAATTTAAGAAACATGCGGATGTAATTTCAGAATATGCTTTCTCTAAATATGAATGAGATCCGAATAAAGTGTGTGCAGCAATATTCTTAAGAATAATTCAATAGCGATATTTGCAATGACTGGAATTAAAGGCAAATTACACATATACGGAACAATTAATTGCGACAATATTAAATTATAGCAAATTTTGAAATTAAAAATTCCTTTTTTGACGTCTGAACAGCCGCTTAATTTCATTGTAATTATGAAGCAAGTTACAATAAATAGTTGCAACAAAATAGCAAGGTCTTAAATTCAGCATGTCAAGATTCATATTACAATTTTACTCATTCATCCTAATTCTGAAGGATTTCTTTTCAAAATGATAAAGATGCTAATGATCACATAATTTCCTTTAAATCTAAAAATTTTTATGTCACTATAAATATATAAAAAATTCTGTTCATAACTAGACCACCGTAATCAACAGAATCCTTTTCAAAGAATGTGGAAGCGTTAATGGACCGCCAAGAGATATTTGTAGATATAAAGTTGTGCAATACCATTCCGGTGAACTCATAGCAACTTAACCCCTGTATGTCATCCCATGTTTCCAGTGATGCGTTCCATAAAGAAATAGAAATTAGTAATTGACAGATCGCGAAGTTAATCGATAACATATAAATTATGCATTACTCCAATTTCCTTGTTTAAAATAAAATTCCCTCTTGACAAAAAAATAGTCCGTATTATTTTCTCTCAAATACTTGATTCAAAAATGGCTGCCACTAAGTAAATTGTTGGAAAGAATCTTCTATTAGCTGAAGAACTAGCAACAACAACTAAAAGGTTGATTTTATTTTGATGTCGGCAGATTTGTTTGGACGAAAACCGACAACAGATTTTATTTTATGAAAGTAATCCGTTAAATTATTTTGAATTTCATTCAAAAGATCTTCTGGAATCTTTTCATTTGCTTACATTTGATTTGTTGCCTCTAGGTAATTCAAAACACAAATTTCAGCAAAACGGACCTCTTCACCAGGATTACAAAAGTAAAAGGCGGTAAACACATTCCTGAACAGTAGAACATATTCGAAGTGAACCAATTTCGTGCTATTCAGGTCTAAATTATATCCGTCTGGGTACTATTTTAACGATGGACATGTTTTTTAATTATTGAGGATTCGATATTGTTCAGTCTTTAAATTGAAAAATGGAAGGGGAATGTTTCTTGTAACACATTTCCGTACCTCAATACAGCATGCTTGCCTGACGGCGCTATTCAACTTGAAAGTGCAAATCTTTACAATGTTGGAAAATGTTATCCTTAGATTTCAGAGTTGTAACTTCGGTATGGCCTGATGTTTACCAACTGGAAACAAACATTCACTTGCGGTTATCGATTCTGCGTTGTCAAGCTGAGAATTCAGTTTTAAATCTTCCCATTCTTAGGGTTCGGACTTCTGTGTAGGAAATATAACAACGGGCAAACTGGTAAGTATACTTTTAATCTGACGAATTATTTTCTATTTATTTGCATCAGCTTAATAGAAACGTCGCTTAGTAATGCTTCGCTTTACATAGCTTCACTGCTGGTTTGATATGAACGCCGCTTAGCTGCGTTTTTCTCTTGAAGGGTAAAGAGAAATTAACATAGAATCTTTGTCGTGCTCTGAAAATTCACTTAAAGCATCAAACTATTTTTCTTCTTATTTATCTTTTAATATAATGGCCATGGTTAGAGTAATGGAATTGACGATGTCAAAATCATCCCCCAAAGTCATGTAAAGGGAGTCAAAATGTAGTATAAGAAAAACTCTGTAGACTTATTTTATATTAGATATTTGACGTTAGACTTAGAAGTATTATATATATATATATATGAGACAGAGAGACACACTAATTCGTCACTGAATCTCCCAAACCAATACGACTTGAAATTTGGCAGGCGGTTGCTTCTTGGGTAGTAGGTGCTCACTAAGAATATTTCGAAAATTTAATTAGAATTGAAATCATTTAAAATTACCCTAAATTTTATCGTTTTTGAGCAATAGCTTCGAAACATGTTATCGCACAAAAGTCATTTTTACATCGTCTTAAAGTTAAAAAAATAACTTTTCAATGACACCGATTGCATTTCGAAGCGATATTCTGTTTATTTTTTAATTTATTTTGAAAATGCTTTCAAACGCATTTTCCCGTAATGTTTTCGTTGTTATCGTCTGTGCTTTTTTCCTTTAGCTGCACAAAAGATCTCCTACACCGATTAACAGAAAAGAAACATTATTAACTGAGAACTGATAATGGCGAGTTGCGTTTTGAAAGTTATTCCTGTCGATATTTTGAGATGTAATTTGATAAATCTTTTGTAAAATATTTATAAGTAGGTGTGCTGTCTTTGTATATATTTTTATTATCAAAAAATATCTGAAACTGAATGAAAATAAAAATGGACTTCGTAGTTGTTGGGATTCCGATGTAAAGACTCAAATTCAACTCCAGTACCGGAATTTCTACTCAAGAAAAAAAAGACTCAATTGCAACTAATAATATAAACAACATATATTATATGCATAGTTTACAGAAAAAAACAATTAAGCATATTCTGATTATAAAAATCTCGCTCTGAATAGTAAAACAAACTCATCTTCTCACATCTCAGACAATATTCTTACAGTAAAAAAAATGCAATTCCTGATTTAAAACCTATAAAATTAAATGCTGTTCGCGCGAGCTTTTGGTAGTGATGTCAGTTTGCTACAGTAATAGTTTAATCTCGATTCCTAATTTTTCTTTCTAAAAAATATGGCGGACATGAAACAACAACATTGCCTAAATTGTTCTCACGAACACGAATTTCATTTTTTTCTATTCTTTTGCGAATACTTTCTAATTTTAATGGTGGATGCAGATATAAATGTCTTTGTTTCATTCTTAATTAATAATTAAGATTTGATTATGATGAATTTTGTATAATTCTTAAGATTAGAATGATTTAGTTAACATTATGATTTTATTTAATAACCTAATTAGACGACAACACCCATTTCGGATATTTATTATTTCAATCTGTTTAAGATCGTAAAGGATACTTAAGACGTTTCAGCGTGTCCAAGTGACTTTTGTATTTAAAATTAACTGTTACGTTGAATTGATTGCGGATTTAAACAGCAAAATTTCAATAATTCGATGCACGTGTATTGATTGTAACGGTGCTGTAATGTAAGGGGTTGTACCAAATCAAGCAAACAGACACTCTGAAGAAATTATTAATAACTTTTGAAAGAACCAGCTTCCTGCTGTTTAAAAAAATCGTTTGGGATAGTTTTCAGAAATTACTAGATCCTAAAAAATATTTCGTGCAACACATTTTCTAATTTAAAATAAAAATAAAGGCTCAGATAATTTTGTGTTGGAATTCCGTCGAGTGATTGTCTATATAAATCAAACTGAAACACCAAAATATTTAATTAAATTTCATTTAATTTTTAAAAAATTAACTTGCTGGGAAAATTAGCTTTCGGCGATTTTTAAAAATTGTTTGCTTCACTTGAAGCTTTCATTTTAACAAGCTGCTCTCGCCGCCCCCCGAGCGGGTTCGCGGCCAGCACCCACTTTGCTCAGCACTGCCCCTGCCACCTCGCTGCTTCGAGGCTCTCAGGCACAATTTTTTTCAGCTTTAAATACTGCATGAAAATCAGTGGGCCAGACCATGAAACCATAGATTTCGTATTTTTTGTAGACAATAGATTCAATTAAAATTGTAAAATCTTTCAATAAACCTCATCTAGTTGTAATGTTTTGTATAACTTTCTCACGAATTTCAGCATGATCTTCTTCAGATCCATAAATAATGATATCGCCCTAAATAAACAGTTTCCATCACCTACAGAAGGTATTTTACAATATTTTTAACGCGCCATTTTGATGGAACTGTTGGGATTATTGATGGAAACAAAAAGACATCGCCAAATTAAAATATTTATTCCAGAAACAACTTCATTATCTTATTTAATAACGCTGTATTCCGTAAAAGTTTTTCAACAACAACTAATTTTCTTGCTGCCACATCGAAGTCAAGGGTATTAGCTTGTTACAGCAAACCAAGATTTCACCGAAATCTCTGCTAAATTTAATTAATGTTTCACCTTTTTAAAAAGTAAAACTGCTCAAGATGTTAATTCACTAGAGTTAAGTATACGTACTTCTGAGTCTCTGACTTGACAGAAAATTATTACAATAAAAAAAATAACTCTTTTACAAAACTGAAAATAGACATTTATTTTACAAACGCATTATCCGTGAATTTTTATATCGGAACTGAAGCTTGAATAGAAAATACCAGGTTCACAACTCTTACAACAAAAATATAAATACAGCGATGCGTGCTTTACCAGTGTTGTCAATTGTGTGAATCCAACAAACTAGTTTTAAATATTATATTGGTGGGTTTAATTTGCCAGAGTATTTCTTTCAGAGCCTGATGTCTGTACGATTTGTTATTTTGATTTAAAAAATTTACATTCTACTATGTTAATACACCAATAAAAGCTTATTTCCTTTAAACATTTTTTTAAAATTTCTGATTATTTAAAAAAAAATTGTCTTTATTATAGTTAATAATTTCCTATTTTAATTGTTATAGAATCTTGTAATCAATTTCTCTCATACAGAATGGCATCTCTCCAGTGGGATCCAAATCAATTTAAAATTAGCGATTGATTGGTAATAAATTACTGAATATAAATACATTGAACATTAAAATATTTTATTGTTAATGAGTACTCACACCTGTTGCACATCAGAAACTGAGTGAAAAATCGATTAAAAATTTCATCTTTAGACACATGAAAGAGTGAATTTAACTTAAATAAAACTATGTATTAACCTTCTACCCTCCAGAATCTAATTAGATGCGTATTGTACTTTGCATGTCACATCCGCAGATTAAATTCCTTAAAAGACTACGCAATTACTTTTTTTAGTAACGAAAACAAGTTCTAACGGTCTTAATAAAATCCTGTCTAAATTGTTTGAATAAAAATTGCATATTATGTGTTTTGAATGTAAAGCACGTACTCATGTCGCCTTAGTGGAAACAACGGAGCGCTGAAGGTTTAGGTTTAGTTTAATGTGTTCTGCGAAACGTAATATTGCATATACATAGATGTTCGTCCTGCACACTGTAAGCAAATAAATAATATGTCTTATACAGGTTGGTCATAAATTATTGGATCCATTTCAAAAATTAATTAAAAAATCTAATAATGTAACAACAGCGTTTTTTTCTTCACTGAGAGAGAAAATAAAAAAAGTTTTTTTCAGATATCTGGCGTCCAATTACGGCGGTCTAAACTTTCTACAACGAGACATTTCCACACGCTATGGCTGGCAACCGATCAGCAGAAGCCGATGCGCATTTTTTGGTTTTATTTTTTATTTTTTCTTCAATTTCTCGAAAAATATTCAGTTTTAGAGTTACAACTGATTTAACAAATTAAAAAGCGTAAAATTCCTTACAAAAACATGCTTTTATTTTCCTTCTAGCTTCAACAGTTATGCAGATAATTGCTCTCAAAAATAGGAGATGCCAAATAACTTGCGACCA
The DNA here is from genome assembly GCA_013235015.1 of Araneus ventricosus. NCBI lineage: Eukaryota > Metazoa > Arthropoda > Arachnida > Araneae > Araneidae > Araneus > Araneus ventricosus. The sequence continues at coordinate 748,203 of BGPR01000291.1, forward strand.
CTGCAACGGCGCGTTACCTATCTGAAAAAATCTTTTAAAATACACTCTCATTTATTAGAACCTTACGTATAACATTGTTTCTTTTGTTAATTTTTAAAATGGGTCAAATAATTAATGACCAAACTGCATATTAAATTGGTATCAGCAATAAAAAATATATCTTAATTATGGCACGTCAAGTTTCACCTTTACTTTCTGCAAATTTCCTAAAAGTAGGAAATGTGAAACATTTGCTGAAGCAAGAAAGTCTTTATTAAATAGCTAAAGTCTTTATTAAATAGCTAGTCTTTATTAAATAGCTAAAGTCTTTATTAAATAGCTAGTCTTTATTAAATAGCTAACTATTATATTTCTACAGAAATCAGTAGCACAAAACTAAAATGATGCATTAAACTTAAAATACAGTCTAAACATAGTTATTGAATGTAATAAAATGGCCCATTCCATTATCTCTTTACTAAGAGTACCGTGTGTATTCAGTCGAGACTCTGGAAGCAACGATCCAAGTGATAATTGCTTCGGACAACCGTTAGAAAGGGAGAGCTATTTAACTATGCTGGGCCATGGCACGTCAAGTTTCACCTTTACCTTCTACAAATTTCCGGAATGTAGGAAGTGTGAAACATTTGTTGAAGCAAGAAAAGTTCAAAGGTGGAATTTCTCTATATAGCTTATTTAAAATAACAAATGGCCGAGATCTCGAAAAATGATTCAGAATGAATTCGTAGTTTTCTCTTTTAAAGTTACATAGGTAAACTGTTGAGAAATAAGTGCTAACTTAAATGAATATTCGAAACAATAAAATTTATTTTTAATTAGTATTTTAAGACATTTAAAAATCCTTAGATTTATTTTTCATCAATACCGTCATTCAAAGCTCGTTTAAAATTCCTGTCATTGAATTGTTTAACGAAAGCGATAGTTTTTATGTCAGGCCCAGACTTTAAAATGTTTTTACTCATCACATATAATAATTAAAAAAATTTATATTGATAAGTTCAAACAAACTAAAATGATTGTTTCATAATGGTAGAAGGACCTCAGAGTTCCAAGGGTAGTTTCAAAAATTAAAATAAAAATAAATTTTCAAATTAATAAGTAATTAATGAAAGCTTAAATTTTCAAAATATTTTTGAAAAGTCAGCGAATAAAATATGTTTAAAATTTCTACGTACGTGATTTTGATCTCGACATGCAATGTGCCTAAATTGATATACTTTAAAAGATATCAGAGTTCATGCGTTTCGAACAATTTTACTAGATTAGCTCACATAGACTTATGACCATGACTTCATATGTATTTAGAACTAGAGGGAGTACCCTTCCCTCTATATTTCATGCAGTAAAGAATATGACACGTTTTTCGTCAAGCTTCACGAAATTTCATTTTTCTAGCTTGTTGTGTTCTTGGCTTATCGTGTTCGCAAGGCAACGAATATGCAGACCGACAGTCAGCAAACGTTTTGACGGATTAAATCCCTAATTTGATACATATACGCAATTCTAATGATGAAACAATATTAAGGGGAGTCGGAACCCCTTTACCAACAATGTTGAATTGACCATTTCGATGTACCATTTGTCAAAATCTGTTATAGATGCATGTTCGAAATTTTTTATACAAGTAAAGTACACCTTTCTCATTATACTGAAATGAGTATTTATAAAAAAAATTCAAATTTATTTTTTTACGAATTTTTTTAAATCAAAACCGACAATGTTAACAATACATTACCTATAATGCATCATACAACAATTTGAGAGGGTTTTCATGACAAATAATTTTAAAATGGCAGGAAAGCTCGAGATTATAAATACTTGAAGACTGGATGAGAATCATTTCAATCTATCTCACACACAATAAAAACAAACAAACCTGAAATCAAATATCTGTTGCCACGCTTTATAAAAATATCACTTTGAAGCAGGTGCGATAAAATATTTCAGAAATGCAATGAATAATAAAGTGAAAATTCTACATTGGAGTTAATTTCCTTAGAAAACAATTTATACTATCAAAACCGTAACAATTGCAAAAGCGCGTGAATTAAAGATTTGCTGAAATAATGAGATGGTTTGAATTTTATTTATAACAATAAGAACATTGTTACAATTCATGTTTTGAAACATTAAATAAGATCGGTGTCATTGAAAAGATAATTTTTTATCTTTAAGATAATGTAAAAATGGTTATTTTTGCGATAATAGGATCCGAAGTTATTCCGGTAAAACGTTAAAATTTAAATTAATTTTTAAATAATTTAAATTCTAATTAAAATTTCGAAAAACCTTTCTTAGTGAGCACCTACTACCCAAGAAGCAACCGCCTGCCAAATTTCAAGTTTCTAGTCCCAGCGGTTTGGGAGATTTCTTAATGAGTGAGTTATAGTATTTGCCTTTTATATATAAAGATTATGAAACATATCTGCTTTTAAACCTAAAGACATTATTCAATTTTTCGAATATTTGCAGCTATCTAGATTCTACGATCACGTTTATCAAGCGGAAATATCATAAATGTGAATCTACCGTTTTAGTAAAAATATATATTAAATATATGTTTAAATATTCGTCTTTGTAACCAAACACAATTTACGGATTTAAAATGACAAGCAAGTAAAATATTTTACATCAGTGAGAAAATCATGTGCAATAAAATATTTTAAAATAAAAAAAAAATATTCAGGAGATTTTTTTGAGTAATATCCGAAAGTAATTTAAAATTACATTTGAAAAGATGTAATAGATTTTCAATTGAGTGAATTTATTTAATTGTAAAGAAACCGAAATTTATTTCAGAAATATGATTACTTAGTACATGTAATGTAATTTTTACTTTCTTTTTAAGTTCATTTTAGCTTCTTGATGCCTTATAAACGTTATTCTAAAATGGTTTCTGGCTCGTATTTGGAATTTAAAATATTAATATTTCATGAGTTACTTTTATTTCTATTCTAGAAACTTCCGAATCCAACATAGAATCTTTATTTATCTCGTTCAAATACATCTAATCAGATTATATTTAGCATTTGAGTTCTTTTTCTTCCAATGACTTTCTCTAGGAATTGAATGATAGATAACCATAAAGTTTTTATTGACGAATAATTTTTAAGATAACATAACAAACATTAAATATAATTATTTCACTACAATCGAATGAAAAATATGACTACATTTTTCACAAAATTCTTTCTTCGCTTATTGTACTCACAGGAAATAAATTCAGGTTGGAATTTTTCTAGGTGTTATGCGAAATATTTTTTCTTCGCAAAAAAATTTTACTTTTTCCAAATAAATAACATAATCAAATTACCATAATCTTTGGTTTTAATAATTTTATTTTAAAATTGATATTTGGTTTTACTAAGGAAAAAGCAGAAAATGTTAAAAATGAACATGCATTAACAGCTTGTAAAGATTTAATTTATGCTAAAAGCATAGCCATATTTCTGAATATTAGGTCGGTAATGTAATTATTGAAGTATTTTGAGTAAAGTTTTATTTTTGAATTTCAAATTTTTTTATTTTTTTTTATTTGAAATATTTTATTAAATTTAGTTCAACTGTGATTCAATTTTCGGGTAACACAATTGTAAAAGAAGTACAACTTCCACACACGCAAAATAATCATACTGAAGAAATTATCTTTATTTTAAATGCAATGGATATTTCTATAATTTGCTGCTTTATCAGCTGTTTATTTTACAATGTACAAATTTCAGAATGTTTGTCAACTTAAGAATAAAATGCATCAAATCCTTATTTCATTTTAATAATTTATGAGTATTATTTTACTCTAATTCAACCGGTTCAAAACTACGAGATCCGCTCCAATATATTGTCGTGTTGCTTCAAAACATGAAATTAATATAACTTAAGTAAAACAAAACCCCTGAAAAGGGCATGGAAATATTCTAAAACACTCTGAATATTATCAGTTGTTTTTTCAGAGAAGTTGTATATTATGAGTTCAAATGGCAAAGGAAAGACAAAGTACTTTGCCAAATTCTCAATCATGTATTTATCAAATTATCTTACACGCTTACGCTAATTTGACATTATTATTGACTGCAATATCTTTGTAACGACTTAATTATCGCTGCTGTGAAGAAAGGCTAAGTTTCAAAACGTTTAAGAAATAACGTAGAAAACTGTCTAATATATGAGAAGTAAAAGATATTATATGAAATTTAGATATATAATATAAACTGCATTCTAATATAGCAGCACATCTTAGATGAATAATGTATACAGTCTGTCCCAGAACTCCACGTAGAAACTTGGAGAGAACACTGGTAAGAAGGCATGGTCGGAAATGGATAGGTGGCGCTGCACGCGGCCTCTCAAGTTCGGCACAGCTAACGGCAATGGACGCGTTGCTGTGAGATTGTGTTGAGAAAGATTTCAATGAAGTGCGTACCAAATTACTAAATGTTCGTTCATGTGCATCAGAAACTCTCTGAACATGAATTCTTCTCAATATCGATGCAGGATAATACGATTGTTTGCATGCAAATGGATTGGGCGTGGTGGCACCATCGCATGGCCTCTTATATCAACTAATCTATCGCCTTCCGATTTCTTCTGGAGTGTCTTGTAGACCATTATATACGAAACTCCAGTAGATTCTGAAATTTACCTGGTGGCACGAATAGCCATCGCTGTTGCTACGATCCGTGAAGAGCCCGGTATCTTTGAGAATGTTTGGCAATCCATGCGGCGGAGATGTCATTCGTGCATCACTGCAAATGAAAGACATTTTAGATACTTCCTATGATTCTTGTAAATACTATTGTACTCTTTTTTTCGGTAATATAGCTCTTTAGACTGCTTCCTGTATTGTGTCCTTACTTCGTCTTTGTTTCTTTATCACTTGAGGATGGCTTTTACATCCATGCTTTCCTATGTGATTATGATTTCTAAGGATGTTCTGCACCTCCCCTATAAGTTTGTGCGTGGAGTTTCGGGACACCCTGCATCAATGCATGGAGATCTCTCTGGAAGCTGACAAAACCGATATCATGCTTCGATGGAGTGGAAGAGAAAAATATCAGAACGACATTATTTCATATAATTCCAACACTAAATCTTCATTTTCATACTTAAGAAGAAAAAATTTGAAAGTTGTAGCTATGAAAGAGAGCTTGAAAATGCAAACCGTTATTTGTTTGTTATTACGTCTTTATTTTACTTTTATTGTAATAATCAGTAAAAGTGTGTGCATTTTCTCCGACGTTAACACATGGATATTTAAAAAATTTCATACATCCTCTCTTATTCGTTTCTTCGGCATTTACTGGAAAAGAAAACCTGTTTTGACCACACGAAGCTGAACGTCACGATTTCTACTTAAGAAAGTGCCTGACCCAGATGATCCAAAAATGTAAGTTTATGGCTTCTCTCAATTTATTCTCCGATTTAACTCGGATTGTCAGCATAAATGAGCTAATATCTTTAAATAAAATACTAAGAATTAAAAATTAAAAAACAAACAGGTCATTGTGGAATTTTCCACAAAACAAACTTGAATTACATAGAAATGTATCCCCAAATTATTGAAAGGTTGCTGATGGTACTATTTGAGAACATTCAGTTCAGACGTAATCAGTTAGTGCAAACAGGTTGAACACGACCATGCATATATGACAGACTCTGATAGCCACAAGTCATCAATATCAGTCACAGCATGCTGCAGGTTAATATGACGTAGGTTGACTAAGCGATTCTCAGAGACCACAGAGTAATTTATGTAGAGATGATAACAATGACTATTATCATCAGTGATTGAGCGGCTATTCTTTAAAACGATGAAAAATATTATTTCGAATGATAAAAAAGAAATTTTCATGTCTTGGAATTCTTTATGACTTTATCATTAACGGGAATTGAATAATACCATTACTTATCTCATCTACAGACCACTTCAGTTTTGGATAATTACTTTGGATAGAATTTTTTTTTCACAGGCAACACTTATAAAATATATCACAGCTCTCTGCCATGTTTTCACTATAGGAAATGCCAAAACCAGTGCATGTTTAAAGTATACATTAATACAGAAAGTTTTGTAATCATGGAAAAATTCCATCTCAAGTTTTGGTTTTCTACATTTTTAAATTCCTCCGAGTACGAGCAAAATATTTTGGAATTATGTTTATAGGTACTTGTGTACGTTAAAACGATGTTCAGGAAAAGGAAATGGCTGAGTAATTAAATTTAATTAGCAGTCATTATTAGATTTGTATAAGTCATTTGAAGATTTGTATAAGATTATGAACCAAATCCGATAGAGAAGAACGTCTGAATGTCAGTATATATAAATTAGATAATTTGAAACGGAACTAGCTAAATCCATGAAATTTTGGATGTGACCTCTACTTCACAATTGTTCATTTTAACAAAATTTCGACCCAAATACGTTAAATGATACATTATCTGTCTAAACGTTTATCAATGTGTCTGTGAATACTATAATTTAGAACTGAAAGGAACCAGGCAAATGAAATCTGACCTTCAGTCTCTACACTGAAATTTTAGGTCAGCATGAAATTTTGGACTAAATGGGTGAATGGGAGGGGGGTACCATTCCAAAATGAGAACTTGGTTAGTTTCCCTATTCGATGATTCAGCGATACAAACATACTGTGAAAGTATACGATAAAAACGAATGGAGAAATAACCCAGTTTTTTCACTTTTATGAACTTTCTGGGAGCAGTCCTCGCCCATCTCAGTATCGCAAAGAAAAATAAGGCTTTTTTAGATCACTTTTCTTGTGATCTTACATTTTTTCTTCAATTATAAACAATTCTTTGCAGTTGATACAAGACGTAGGCGTTCTTATAAAGGATTCGATGAAGGAGGCAAGATGAAAAAATAAAAACAAGTGAAATTTCGCTTTAATCAAATAGAAATATTTCATAAAGGAATTTAGCCCGCGTCGTATCCTAAAGCTTTCGAAAAGAATATAACCTACATGCGATAAGAAATTAAAGATGATGTAGGGTATTTGCTAAGCATCTAGTATAGAATTGAATACGTTATTTATATGTTCATATCCTCCATAGTCATCTTAAAAGGATAAAGTTCTAAGATAAATTGTTTTTGGATTATAAAATTATTGGTTCTACAACTTGATTTCGGCAATTTTAAGCAGCTAAATATTTGAAACGGAACAATATCAGTCAAGTCAATATCAAGTGAGTATCATAGCATTCATAAAGATAAAAGTACCACTTATTCTTACGATGATTTTCTGATTTTACATGGAAAACGTGTTCCAATAGCCTTTTAATCTTGTTTTACTCTTTGCCGGTAAGTAACCTTTTCATTAGGACTAACGAAAATTTACAAATAGCTGTGTCCTCAATAAGCCAAACTAGGGCAGATTGTCCTTACGCAGACAGCAAGAATGTGTGTTTGAGAAACAATTACAGCGACTATGCAACCTCATTAAGGGACTGCGTAATTTAATTCTGCTGTCATGGGTGACAGCTATTATTTTTGTCTGGTGTGAAAATTTTGAGAATGGTGTGATTAATCGGATGTTGTCTTTCAACCATCATTTGGTCATTTTAATTCAAAAAAAGAACGTTTTATGAAATCAAAGGACTCGAAATAGAAGTTGAAGCTTTAAACAAAACCCTTGTTGTCTTTAATTAGATATTTAAGTGATAGTTAAAGAAACAAATGGATAAATAGTTTGACTTCTATTGAATAATCTGCCTTTTTTCAAAACCAGCCACCTTTACAACCAGATTGTTCGCTGGGAATAATGTTTGTGTTTAGTTTCAATTAAATCTATTATGCATTATTTCATATTATTGTTCTCCTAACAAAGTAATATAAGTAAATTTTATCAGATATTTAAGTCGTGGTATTTTAATAGTCTTGAGCCTGCTTGGCCTGCCCTAATGGAGTCCAGTCACATTATGTAACTGCCTGTGTCATCTAACATCTAATTAACATCTCATATGCTTAATATCTTCGAGGGCAAAGTTTGCAGTTCTCAGCAAAAAATGAATAATATAAAATCGTGAAGTAAAAATTAATTTCAATATAGCCAATGAATAAGAAAATATAAACAGAATCTTCATTTAATTGTTTTTAATAATGAAGTAACACACGCGATTAAATTTTTGAAACTCAGAAAACAATAAACTATTTGTTCAATAATGCATATTTTTAAATAAATAAACGATTTTTCAAATTGCACGTCAACTTATTTGGGATCTTTCAAAAGAGAAAATGTTAAAATCATTTTATGTGTTAATATTTTGGGAAGCTATTGCCAAAAATTTCACTCAATTTTTAATTAATTAGAATTTCGAAATAGATCTACCAAAATGCACATTCCCACCATCTAAAGTATGTTTATTCTAAAGTTGATAACTCTAGATTAGTATGCCCTCTAGAGCACTAAAAGACATACAAACACAAAGACACACATTCGCTGTTATTATTAGGACAGATTTTTTTTTTACAAATGATCAGAAATAAATTATTGTAAGCGCAAAATGTTTAAAATGTAAATTTTTAAATTCTTTCCTTTTTTCACAAAAAGCTTTGCCTTCGCCTTTTGCCATAGCTTTCAAAGATAATCTATATTTTTTGAAGTTTAATTATGATAAACCACCTCGCCATCTTTTTTCGAACATCGAGTAAAATTATTTAATCAGTTGAATGCTTTATACTTTGATTAATAGCTTGTCTTAAACCATTAAGTTTAATCAATAGTTTTTTCTTCGTGTTCATTCATTTATTTACCCAAAATGCAAAATGCTGTTTGATAATCCTCTTTTTACCATGCAATTTTTTTATGCGACTATCATAAGACAAAGCGTTATGTAAATGCCTTTGTAGAAAAATTACTTTCATCATAGTTTTGGACTTCCATGTTAATAAATGCTTATTTCCCTCGAGTTTTATTCTGTTTAAGTTATGATTCATATAGTAGTTATTCATTTTTCATTACTTTTATTTTATTTGGAATTCTGACTCTGTTTAAACACAAAATTGTAATGAACCAACATCATTTGTGTCGTTTAGAACGTAAAGAACCGAGAAAGCGATAACCTAGGAAAAGTACAGATGAAATGAAATTTTATGAGTCTGTTTTGAAAAATATTAAGAACACATCGTAAATATTGTTGACACTTATAGTTAAATTAGTAATTAATTCCTGACAAGTGGGACATACTGTTATATGATATATTTGTAGTAAATTTGGCTTAAGGGTAGGTTTTAATATCCTACAATAATGGTTGAAGTGTGGAGGTAATTTTAATAATTTCTGCATAAAGTTTTAAAAAATCCTCAATTTTATGAACTCAATTTAATTAATGCATTATTTGCCAACAAAATTATTATTAGACTGGCAGATCATTAGGAGGAAGTTCAGAGCTTTCGCGTCCCCCTTCAAGTAATCTTGACTCTAGCTGTACCCTCTACAAATGACAAATGTAAGACAGGTGAGCAATTTGCAATAGTTTAATTTTTGTTCTTTACAGTTTCAAAGGCATGAAGAATTCTGAGGTATTCACGGTCCGAATTTAACTAACCAAATTAATTTTTTTGCTGCATGACACAAATAAAATAAATATATCTGCCTGGGTTTTGTAAACATATTACACAATACCCAACACCAAATGACTTCATAAATGAAATTAACCTACATTGCTCTTCAAGCTCAAATAAATGCACAAAATGCATTTTTCTTCGTATAAATTGTTACTTTCTTGTTTATATATTCTCATAGAATTCGTACTTATTTGCTATATGCTGCTGGCATAGTTTTCGATTATGTATCAGAATATGTTGCGCATACTAAAAAAATCACTCTATTTTCCTTCAGCACGAGTAAAATTAACTTTGAAGTACAGTAGAATCCGGTTGAAATGGGCCCGGACCGTTTCCTGATTACCGAAAGTCTGGATTAAGCAGAATTTGTCTTAAAATGCAATAAAAGATTTAGATGGGTAAAGCTATAAAATTCCATGTTTTTCATAAGTACATACAACTTTTCCTACAGCTTAATTTTAGTTCTAATACTATTTTACACATAGAGCTAAGTTTTCAACCTACGAACTGATATAGGATTAACAAAACAAAACATCGTTGCATATAATTAAAATTCAAAATTTAATGATTGTATATCCTGCTTTTTATAAAAAAAATCCCATCTGTATTAACCAGATATCCGGATTCACACGACTCTACTATGCATTCAACCAGACGCCATTAACTCCGCTTACTAAATCGCGCGACGCCATTACTCCGCTTACTAAATCGCGCGACGCCATTACTCCGCTTACTAAACTAAACGCCATTACTCCGCATACTAAATCTAAAATTTTCTGTCTTATTAAATTTCTCAGGATGATATGAAATTTGTCTTCATATATAAAACTGTATATGAATTAAATAACTGAAACAGGATGCTTAAAAGCTAAGATAAAATATTTGAACTTATTTCACTACAGCATTCGTTAAATTATATTAAAACCTGATCGATTTAAAAGCTTTTCTGACAAAAGAGTTTGTTAGATGTTATTAAAGAAAGACTTTAAATAACCCAATTTAAAATCATTCTACATTTGTGGAAGTGCATTCCTTTCGGTAACACTCGAGAGAGAAAAGAACACAAATTAATTCCTTGTAAGAAGTGTGTATAATGAAAAATAGTTTCGTAAGTAAAATAAGAGGCAATAGAACTGGCATTAATGGCTTACACCTTTCAAATTTTCAGTAAGCTTTAAGATTAAAAGAAAAGCTGTTCTATAGAAGCTTTGGAGAAAGTGATGGAGCTTTGAGTAGTAAAATCTTTTCGAAGAATTTAAAAGAATATGATTCAAAATGGCTGACACGATGTAATGTGCATTTTAACAAATTTGGACATTGATTCATACATGTAATGCAACATATGAAGTAAACTGATGAAACCTGATGAAAAACTATTACGAATTCAACCAGAAAATAGATCATCTGCAGTTATACAACTAAATTTGAAATTGATGGTAACTTTCAAATAGTAGGCAGGTTCAAGGTGATGGTTTACTTCATTAAAAAACTTTTCACATTTTGAAAGTAAGGCCAAGTCATGCATTTAATAATCTATTAATTATCGCTAAAAGAAATTTGAAATCGTAACTTAAAGTTCAAATGTGAAAGTAATTTTCATTTTCATGCTATGTAGGAAAATAATTCTCGTTTGATTGTTGATCATATTAACTTCATCTGGATGAACTTCAATTGGTCATTATATACTTGTAGGCCCAACAAGGATAAAGAAATGGAATGAATGGATGAAAAAGAATGGCATAGTTAAAATATCTACTATACACTTGGTATCCGTTATGGAAAATTTTAATGTTTTGTCGTACACATCTGTACCAGCCTATAAAACAGAATAAGACAATTCATTAAAGTAGAGTTAAGCCTTTAATTAAAAAAATATTAATATAAAAAATCTCATATTTACAATATTTTTTAGGTTATACTTTCTTAATTTGCTATGTCGTGATTTGATTACATATCACACAACAACGTGTTCAGAAGAATGATGCGACTTAACTATAAATATTTCAAATTATATATTTAATTATACAATACTATAAATATTTAAAAGCAAAATGATGAAATTAGTAAGTCTGTTTCCATAGAAATCTTTTACCAGAATATTTTTGTATCCAGATTCTATCTTTGTTTGCTCTCCGAATCTTGCTTTTAAAAAATAATTATATGAACTAATTTGAATTTTGTACCTGAAACATTCATTATGATTAGAACAAGAGACAAGCTATGAAAATTTAGTTTCTGGCATTAACCAGGCAAAAAGATAAATGAACTACAATTTTTGCATTAATTTTTTTAGACAAAAAGAAGATAACAAATAAAGCTAGCAACGCAAATCGGATTTTGCTCCAAACTTGCAAAGGTCTCAGCTGAATCCGATCTTTACTGATGTCTTATTGTTTATAAAAAATGAGTAGTAAATAACTGAGTATCTATAACATATTTACTAACTCAGGTGCAGCAAAATTTAAAACAACAGAGAAACAAAATTTTGACATTTTTCATAAACGTAAAAAACTTTCTTAAAGATTTCCTGAAACAATTTTTGTCTACAAATGATACGAAGTATTTTCAAGATGCATCTTCTACTTATAATTTGTAATTTTACTTCGACATATGAAAGAAATTTATAAAGACAAGTTGAAATAGATGCGAAAATAATTAAAAGTTTTTCATGAGTACTTACTTTCATTGTAGATTATCTGTGACAAAACGAAGAGTACTTGAAACCTACGTACTTGACATTTACATTTTCCTGCTTTTAAATTTATATTTGAAGGACTTGTGACAAAGATAAAAATACTATTTGTTTCGTTAAACTTTCTTTTTCATGATGTTTTTTGAAAAATAGAAGCAATTTAAAATTAGAAATTTTAAAATGTTATTTTTTGTTTCATATCCTTTGTGCTATCAACTTTAAGACTATTATATTGAAAGGTATTTTATTTTAAATAAAATGTTTTCTGAGCCAAGATATTTTTCAGATTTAGTTTTATCTGTAATTTACAATTGTGAACCATAGAAAAAAATGCATAAATTCTGTCGCGGACAGATGCACGAATCAAGTGGAAATCTATCTTTAATCAAGCCTCTTAGTTTTCAATAGAAAACAATAAATTTAATTTTTTTCCTTTATAGAAAAAGTCATAAATCATAGAAAACTTAAAACATTCACTGGAAAAATTCTTTTTCAAATTTCAAAATTCTTTCGTTCGGAATTCTTTTATTGTCTTGAACTTGATTATAAATAAACATGACAAAAATGTAGTTCTTTTTTTTTCCTTACTTATTCAATATATCAACCTTAAACCATTATAAGTATTTGATGTTCAATACAAAAAAGCAGATGTTTTCGTTCTCTAATTATAGATGAAAACTTATATAACTTCTGAAGAAAATCAATATTTTGCATATAAATACTCGCATAATTGCGAAAAGTCCTTCATCAAACAAAAGAATGCGCAAAAATGTGGCACAGCTTATCCCAATCATGGCTCTTGAGCCACAAACCGTCACATAACTACCAACGTCCAAGCAAAAATTATATCAGTCAGTGCATTATACTGAAATATCAACGTAAAGTATTCTTAGATAAAAAAAATCACAGTGGACATAATTTGATTTTAATTAAGTCAAACACATACAGGTTTTAAAACATTAAATAGATTCTCTTACTTTCTGCCTTTACTTTATTTACTTTTGCAGAACAATTTTAACTTTTATGTTCTTGTATAGGAAATATACATAGAAAAAGTATTGTAATAATTTAAAAAAATGATTTGTCTTCTCGATTCTGAAGAATTTTTTCGCTTGAACTTCCTTAAGTGCACGTGCGTTGCGTCAACTGAAAAAACAGGCTAGAAATTTTTTATGTAGTTTTTACTTAAAAATTATGGATATCTACGGACATTCCAACCTATCCGTCAACCTCAAATGCTTAATGATTATCAATCCATAATGAAAGTCACTTATACAAATTATTATTTTAATGGAAAATTTTTAAATATTAGAGAAGAAAATGCTTCTTTATTTCAGTCGGGAATATTTAGTTGGATAATGAATAATAACAAAATTTCCGTTCACGCGTTTTAGCACACATCTTGAAGTGGGGCTCTCTACCTGAAAATCAAAGAGAGATCTCTTAATATATATTTAGAGGAGGAAAATTTGTTTCTGTTGCAAAAATCATTCTTCTCAGTAGCAAAATTCAGAATTTAAAATCATTGTTATTTTTGAATCTTAGAAATGTTTGACATACCATTTGGTTAACCGTAAGCAAATCTAATGTTACATCGGATATAATCGATATACATATGAACTTCTTCAGTATATAAACTAAAGCCATTATTTTCATTTTGTGTTGTCGCTTACAGAAATTCTCTTTTCTCAACTGAAATATCTATAAGCTTTAAAAAGTTTTCGGCAATGAATTAAAGAAAACTCCTAGACTGGAAAACATAATTATGCGTATTAGCTAATGCATATTTAACTTTTGTAACTGTGCATGCTCAAATTTTATATAAAGATTCATGAATTCGTGCAGAATAGTAAACGCGACGTTGCTGTCATCTGTTTGCGTCTTTCTCTAGAGGTTAAATTTAATTGGTATTAAATCGAAAAGAAAATTTCTCTAAGTATTTACTTTAGTTTCTACTATCTATTTACTTTACTACTCTACTATTACTTTACTTCTCTACTATTACTTTACTTCTCTAACTATTTACTTTAGTTTTAAAATACTTCTTTCATCTTTTAATACCTAGATTTAGTTAAGCAATCTAAAATTAATCACTTGTAAACGGCACATAAATGCGTGTACTTTGATACACGAATTTTAACGAATTTTAAATCATACCACGGCAGATTAATTATTATACAATTAATAATTCTAAAAAAGCATCAAAAGTAATAAAAGTGTGTTGCAAAAATAAAGTATTTTGCGAATGGTATTGCACAACACAACAGTATTAATTCAAATTTTCACTTAATATGAGCCTCCAAAATTTACGAAACCGCTGTCTCTATTTTATTTCCGAAATGTTCCAACTAATTATGAGATCCCAGGTAGCACAACATGTCGCAAGATATTGTACAATATTGTTTGATATAAAACATTATATATTAAGCAATATTGTGAATGTTGATCAATATCGTACAATTTTGTGCAATATCCTTGTGCTACTGGGGATATTATTTTTAATCTCTTAAAAAAAATTTCACTTTCTGAACTTGTTTTTGATCATTTTATTTTAAATTCTTTTGAATGTATACGATGTTTCTCTTTCATATTTTTGGAGGATGGCGAAATATTAAAGATATTATTAAAAAACAGCTTTATTCCAATTTATTTTTTCGGAAAATTGTTTAATATGTTTGAGGTAACAACGTCAATGTTTTAACCGATGATTTTCGCGCTTCAATGTTAACGAGATGTGAATGTAGGACAGCATTTTACTGGTTTTATTTTCTGGTGTGTGATGTAACTCTCTTTGAGAATCAAGGATATAAAAGAAAATACAAAATATTTTGAGCAGAAATGACAAAGTAATGGAAATGTCAAAGCGGTCTTCATATTTTATTAATTATTAAACTCTTTTACCAAGTTCGAAATGTTTCATGTTCGTATGTATGTAAGGTTGGAATTTTGTGATCCATTTTTCACTCACTTATTAATGCACTAGAGTTCTGAAATTTTGTATATTTTGTTTCTTGATGACAAAGCAATATTTGAATAATTTTTGAGATCTCAAGTTAAAAAAAAATCAGAAAATTAGGTTTGCACTCGGTAGGTTTCATTGGTGCCATCTGTAGTATTTTTGAGAACTAAAATACTTTACACAGCAATTTAAATGTTTCAATATAAATAAAAATAATCAATTTAAAAAAACTTTAAAAAAACGCTTTAATCAGTGCATTGAAAAAAGAAAGTAATAATTTTTTCTCAAAAATCTGGAGATCAAAACAAAAATCGGAAAAGCGTGAGGCGCAGGCAGAAGAGCTGTAATTAAATTAAAATTGTACTCACATTTATAATATATTTTATATGATGAAGGCTTAATAACATTTCGTTTCTTATGATAATAATTGTGTTCTCATATCCTTCTCCTTTTGTTTTCAGCGCCTCACGCTTTTACGATTTTTGTTTTGACCTCCAGATTTTTTAGAAAAATATTTTTTAAAAGATTACAATGGAAATATTTCAAAGGGTGACATTTCTAAAATTGAAAATAAGCTTTTTTCCAATATTGAGACAAATATATATTCAAGAATCTTTTTCCAGTCTAATGTTTACCTTCAGTGTGAATTCAATTGACAGAACAGGAAAATCAAAACAGGGTAAAGATACTTCAAATCAAATTATCCCACTGTATTTTAATAAAAACAAATTGATATAGTTGAGCATAAACACTGACGGATGATATTTTGGGGGATAAAGCTGTATTTGAACGAAAATTATTTTATTTCATATAATTTTTGCATGAATATTTTCATTTCTCAACAAGATACAAAATTGTGTATTTATTCTGATTTAGAATTGTAACTTAAGAATTAATTCTTTAATATATTTGCATTATGCTCTTATATAAGAAGGATTAGTTCTATCACTCGTTGAAACACACATTTCTTCATTCACCGATGAGTCGAAACTTTCTACCTCTTATCTACTTGAGAGGTCACTTGTTAATGAAATAACAGACTTCGACTTCTGAACATAACAATTGCTCGAACCGCACATATGTAGTTAGGTCTTATAATTAGAGACATAGTATAGCCAAGAACCAATTTCAACTTTGCACGCAATGCTGGAAGTATGATTGAATGCCTCTTATGATACCATCCATGTGAATGACTTATATATTAGGATATCTATACAAAGACTGAAGAGCGTTCTTGAGATGTTTTGAAGAACAGTAACTAAATTTCATAAGAATGACACTGTGTACTATGTGAAATTGGCCACTTTAAGGTACAACATCTCTTATATGTACTCATCATTTTGTTGAAATTGGCCATTTTAAGGTAATACATGTGTTACATGTACTCAACATTTTGAATTTTCTTGCTTGCAATTCTGATAGCCTCCAACCAAATTTATAGTCAGATTCGTTCTTCATAACGTAATTAACTGCTTTAAATAAATTCAGTATTTCAGTCTGTAATAATATCTTATAGGAAAATCATGTAGATTTGTAATTATCATTAAATTGAGATTTTTGTGTATTAATTGGAAACAGGATGGAAAATAGTATTTAGAAATATTTTTATTTCATTTAGAAATTAACTTCCAGCGATATGAAATGAGCATATAATATTCTGTGATTCTGATTGAAACAGATGAAATTTGACTGTATTATTTTTATTAATTACAATGAATTACGAACTGGTCCCTGCTGTTCTGTTGTATAAATCTAGAAAATTAAGAAGGATGGATAATAATGGTTTTAAAATTTCTTAAATAGTATAATCCTAATACGATATTCTAGTTTCGACAATAAAATACAGGCAACTAAATTATAACATTAAATAAAAATTTTCACAATAAAATTTTTCAAAAACATGTGCTTGCGTTGTAGCTAACAGAATTTATCTTAGTTAAATTTTCTACAATTTTATTCGTCTGCATCCATACCCAACAATTCATCTTTCTGAAAACGGATAATCTTTAATAGATAAGAAATAAATGAACTGTAATTTGAATTTCAATTTTAAAAGATAGCGAATTAAATACTTTTGTTATAACGAACTAATCTTTTACATAATACTTTAGCAGTCCCAAATGAATGCCGCAGATGGTACTTTCACATTTTTGAAGAACTGAATGACTTTTGAAGTCGTAAATTTCTTGAATAAAAATCATTGTTGAACTAAAAATATTCTCCTACACGAAATAGTTTCCTTCTCAAAATTTATTTGAATTCGCGATGAATTTTTTTTATTGATGTATATCCTTTTAAATTGCCACTAGAATATAATTTATGAAAAAGATAGCTCGAATAATTTCTAACGTAATTTTCAACACGTATTCGAAAATGTGTATTTATTCTGATTTAGAATTGTAACTTAAAAATTAATTCTTTGTTATATTTGCATTATGCGCTTGTATATAGCAGACATGTTTTGTAAATTTGCATTACTCATTGCATACATTTTGCAATGTATATGATTAACGTTTAACTGTCAGTTTCTGTTATCCTTCATAGCCTAAAAATATGTCATCGATTTTAATACGTAATTTCTGTGCATTATTACTCTTATATTGAAGTTTATAATCATTGTTTTGTAAAATTAAATAAAAAATGTATGTTTTATTCACTTTTACAGAATTATTACAACCATCACCCGTCATGGTATGACGGGAGCAAATTGCCTCATTCATACGAGAGATTTCCCGTCGAATTTGACATGTTTAAATATATATATAATATGCGAAAGAAATGTTTAACAATGATTGAAGACAAATAAAATAAACATACGTTTTATGACAGGAAATATTTTTATTTGTATATTATTTACATATTTCTTTGTTCAAATAACGTCTTGGTAAACAACATTCTGTGTGAAGTATTTTTCGTTGCTTAAAAAGTTTCCTTATACTTCAGATGTCTGTGTAAATTTTAACGTTGCCAAAAAATATTATAAAATTATATCATCCCGATTGCAATAAATAATCAGATGCATCGTGGCGTCCAAACTGTATCACGCGCATGATATACCGCTGACGTAATTTACTACTTTCTATTAGAAACGGAAATTAATTTGAAATATATGATTAATATAATTTAAAATTTCTAGTTAACTATTGATCATAGCGAGGTAAATTTTATATCAATCGATAGCAAATTTTATTTCACTATTTTAGAGCTATTAAATTTGAAATTAGAATGGCAATTACTTTTATAAATTTAAAATTACTGAAATTAAGGTGTTCTAACAATGAAATAATGCTGTTTAACGTCTCGCAGTGCTATGGCTCGAATTTTATTGTTGCTGACGTCGGCGTTACCCGATCAGTGAGAGACATATCTGGGCTATTATATTAGTAACTATCAGTACGCGCACGGCGTTGCCCGTGGAAAGCAAAAAAAAAAATCGCCCACGACGAAGCGAAAAAGTTTTGAAAACAAAAGATACAGACTATTGATTTTCCCGCTTATTTTTCTTCGTGATAATGACATTTGAACTGTAGAAAACAGTACAGAGTACCATAAACATTTTAGCCACATTATGTAAAAAGCTCTTTGAAATCATATTTCATTTTTTGTAGTCTTCTCTAACTAAAGATATCAGGTATATATTCGACTATGAAACAATATAAAAACAAAAAAATTAAAAGAATGAACTGTCGAAGCGAAGCAAAGGGGTTATGACGTCACGTGGTTTCGACGAAATGCATGTTGGGAAAATAAGTCACACGACCATGATTAGAAAGAATCGTGAAGGGAATTGTGAAACGAAATTTTTTGAACACTTCAGAAGAAATTAATTAAAATTCAACCAAATGTTCAATTTTAACCATTCTTATTTTAAAACATGGAGAAACGCTATATTTATTACTTCAGCAAATTTAAAATTGATAAAAAAAATTAGATCAGCGGATTCTAGAAATTGAAGTTTCAAATTAATTTTTTTAGGCTTAACCGACTATTCTTTAAAAACTTTTCAGAATTCATTAAATTATGATATGCTCTGACGATCCAAAACATTATGACCGTCCCCATGTTTTTCAATGCACTCGTCTCTGACGTGGAGGGCATATGATTAAGTGAGAATGGTATTTAACTGCTGCTGGAAAAGGTAAGTAATCATTCTTGCATTTATTTTTGCGAGTGTTGGGAATGGCTGCTGATCTAAGCGAATTTGATAGAGGGCAGATCGTAATGACCCGAAGACTCGGAACGAGTATCACCAAAACTGCACGATGGGTAGATTGTTCACGATCTGCCCTTTTTAGTATTCATGCAAAGTGGATAAATGACGGCGACACCAGCAGTAGACGCCAAGGTGTTGGTCGTCCACGCGTCATCGAAGAAAAAGGACGTCGGAGTCTGTTCCGCTTGGTAAAGCAAAATCGGCGCCAGACAGTGGCTTACTTGACAGCCCCATATAATGCAAGTCCAAGCGCAAGTGTTTCAGAATACGCAGTTCAGGGGACACTGTTGGATATGGGACTGTGCAGCAGACGTCTCATTCGTGTGCCTCTGTTCACCAAGCGTCATCGTCAACTACGCCTACAGTGGCCCGGGAACATCGAGATTGGAACATGGATGAGTGGAAGAGAGTTGCCTGGTAGGATGTATCCCGATTTCTCATTCATCACGTCGATGGTCGTGTCAGGGTACACCGTCTGCCAGGCGAACAGTTGCTCCCCTCTTGTACAGCAGGTCATACACAGACTAGTGGTGGCGTTATTATGCTTTGGGGGACGTTCTCATGGGCTTCTCTTTGACCCGTATTTGTGGTAGACCATGAAAGCTGCGAACTATCTAAACATCATTGCAGAACAGTTGCACCCTTACATGACCTTTGTAACCCAACTGGAAATGGAATCTTCCAGCAGGACAACGCCCATGTCACAAAGCTTGGATTGTGTTGGAGTGGTTCGAGGAGCAAACTGATGAATTCCACTTAATGTCCTGGACACCTAACTCGTCGGATATTAATCCGATGGAGCACATTTGGGATGTCACGGGGCGGCGCTCAGAGCTCAAACACCACCATGCCCGAATTTCTCGACTTTCCGTGACCGCTGCTTAGACATTTGGTACAACCTGTCTCCAGTCATGTACCAAAAACTTGTGGCATCTATGCCCAGGCGAGTTACAGCTGTTTTGAAGGCCAAAGGAGGCGCAACGCGTTATTGAGTAGGTGGTCATAATGTTTAGTGTCTTCAGTGTATATTGAAAACTAACTTTATTAGAACGGAAATCGTTTGCTCTTTTCGATGGTGTATCTTTTATTCTCCGTACAATTATCTGAAACCAAGATATTGAGAAATTAGTGCGAAAATCATCCGAAACAACAAAAATATTAAAAAAAATTCTTGATAAAATTTTTAATTTTCGGTGTCTAGGTGCATTGAGTCACCATTAGGACTACCTGTGTGCTAAATTTCAATGCTTTAAGTGCGATAGATTCGTCTGGACATCATACGCACGCACACAAACATTGCATTTTATAAGTATAGATATTTTCATTTTAGTCCCAAGTTCCCAGTGATCTCCCTTTACTGTTTTAAGAGATTTTGTTATCCGTCATAGCCCTGGTCCGGAAGGCGACGGTTAATCGATCTTTTACTTACGTAGATATTTTTTTAATAAGTAGTAATTAAATTATTCAAAATTAATGAGAAAAAATGAGGAATCGGTAATGATGCAAATATGAATCACTAAACTGAGTAGGATTAAAAGCTACATCTCGGGACAGGACAAAAACACTTTAAATAAATACGGTTACAGTCTATTATCATATTTAGCTTCTTTAATGGGAGAAATTCATAAATATTTTAAGCTATTCATTTGTACCGATACTAAATTTTAAGTTGGTACTAATTGTTACAGTTAATAAAAATAAATATGAGCAACGATTACAAAATATGATCCTTATAAATTAAAACTAAAAAACCTAATATAAAACAATATCAATCACATTCGAGTATTTAATAACAATTGAATTCAGTTTGTTGTTCTCCAAATGGAATTTCGGAAGATTAAAAGATTGATGCACGAACTAGTCAAGATAATCCAAAATATAAGTTTGTGTTTTGAAATCCTTCTTGCGTTCATAGGATATTAAAGTATACTTTGTTCTTTACTGTTCCAGCTACTGTGAAAGTAGATATTTTATTAAGAGAGAATATGTATGTATCATATAGTATTTATATATATTTATCATATAGTAACATATATGTATCATATCATATATATTCATTTTTCCAGTGCAATATTTCGTTGCTTAACAAGCAACATCACCTATCTCAATCTTTTTAAATTTCAAAGAGGAAGGAAATACTCAGTTTTTCTTAACCAATAACGGATATATCTGAATTTTTTCACATCTGATATGGACATAAGACAGAAAGTTGCAACTATATGTGAAAAAACTTTCAGAAATACTCAATTTTTCGCAAACAATAACGAATATTTCCTCCCTCTTTGAAATTTCAAATAATTGAGATAGGTGGTATTGCTTGTTAAGCGACGATTTCATAAAGTTTCGAAAAGAAAACAAGTCGTAAATGTATCTGATTTTATGGAAAAAATTAGTAAAAGCATGATTAAACTAGCAAGAAATTCAATTGCACTATTTTTTGTGAATAATTCATTCAATCGCCTCCTCTCTGTCGCGATGAATATTTTTCGATTATCTTAAAATCTAAAATTGAATGAACGACTACAGATCCTAAAGCCTCCTGGTGGCAAAATATTGAACTTAGTGTGAATAACGGACCTTTTAGCCTGTCTCACCAATTTGCTGTACGATGTCACGTTCTTATAAATTGAAAATTTCATTAGAATGTTGCCGTCCATTGCAAAGAAGTTACTTTCAGACTAAGATATTATTCAGTAAACTAAATGATACACTGCTTTCATTTCATACAAAAAATTCTTACTAAAATATGGGGAGTTTCATACGAAAATATCGGGAGTTTATCTATTAAGATCAATTTCAGTGAAATTCAGTATTTTTAAAAAATTGTAATGCAAGAAAATGGCAAGTAAAATTATTTTCAGAATGCAGGAAAAAAAGATTTCTATGGCAATTAGAGCTGACGAAGCTATTTTCAAAGACAAAAAGCAGACAACTTAAATTAAAACAGTTGTTATATTAATTTAGACTCAAATTAAATCAGCAAATTAACTCTCATGTAAATAGATAAGATTAGAGAATTAATGCATTTCATTATTCTCATTGGAGAATAAAACCAAAATACTACTAATGGATTACTGGTTTGTACAAGATTTCTTTAAAGTTGTCATTTTGACGTCACTCTCCTGCATTTAGACAGAACTATATATGTTGATTAATTCAGGAAATGACGTAAACATTTGATTTTCATTCCTGACAAAATTATAACACTGATATTTTGAAACTTTCAGTTTATGTCGATATTCCACAATAAAATCCCCAATTGTTCCATATTAATTATCAAACGTGCACCAACCTTCGTTTCATCCAGAAGCCTTGATTAATCATAACTTTAATTAGAGTGTGTTTATAAGCACGTGATCAGTAATTTTTAAAGAGAATAAAATTTTTAGAATTATATTCGTTCAAATTATACATGAACACAGAAATGTAACTAAAAGCTTCAATATTAAAGTGTAAAAGTATTATAGAATAATAAATGTAACAATATTTACAAAATACCCCCTTTTTTCCTGCTCTTGTGCGATCGGGTGGACCGAAAAACCCTACTTCTGAAATTCCATTCGTTTCAATGAGTAAAGGTTGCCCTTCTGTATCAATAGTTCAGTGCTTCTCGGATGTTTTGGGATTTTATGGTGCCGTAGAGGCTTGAAGTATTAAATTCAAAAATGCAGGCAACAAAGGATACACAGTATCAAAATAATTTTAATAAGGGAATCTGATAAAGACAAACGGTTCAAATGTAGGCGTTGCGTGTAGCTAAAAAGAGGTTTTTCAGGTTTATTCGCCTGTAGTTTGTTATATTTTTGTTACTAATAAGAGATTCCACAGCAAAATCGGGATAGTAGGAATGTCTTTTGTTACATATATATGAAGTGTCTCCATCACATTTTATGAGCAAAATAAAGCTTGAATATAGTCAATTGCGCAATTAAAATTATTATCGCTTTGCAGGAAGACATTTAAAATATCAGTTATAGAAAAAGATAGACGGTTACTCTTTCTAATTTTCCACTTTCGTGAAATTTTATATAGAATTTTCAAAATCATGCAAAAATATCCTGACTTTATAAGAAATATTATTTTTGAAAAGATGACTTGCAATAGATTCCCCAAATAAATTGGCACAGCGTATTTGATTTGTAGCAGATAAGAATGAATTGAGCCCGTTATCTGTGAATATAAGACGTTAGCATAAATAATTACGGAAAAAATAATACTTGGAAAAATAAATTCCGAAGATGCGCGAAAGAAATACAGAGTTCAGATAATTGCTTATTTTGAAAAACTACCACATGCATGAAATTTTATATCTAGTTTTGAAAGTCATACAAAATAAATCATGATTATATAAGACGTAGATGCCGAAAACTATAATATGTAAATTTCCTGCAAAACGTTGTATAATATGATTCTTGGAATACATAACAACAACATAAACATTCCAGTAAAAATAAATTCATAATTCAAATATATATATATATATATATGGTTTTTCTTTTAGAAAGTCAAATATACCGTACAGAAAACGATTTTTCTTTTTCTGTGGAAATGAAATATTAACGTAGAGTAAACTCTTCTAATCCAGCATGTTTTTAACATCTTCATTCTTCACATAAAGCAGCATATATTTTTCGATGTAATTATTTCAAATCATACGGAATTTTTTTAACTAAAATTTGAAAAGTTAGTACGACAGCAAAGAGTTCCATTTTTAGCAAATGTCGGTAATTCAAAAACTTAATCGCTAAAGCAAGGGGGCCCATAAAGAAATACCTTAACCCATATTTCTTCATCGTTCTAAAAATTGGACAGCACATATAACTGGCCTTTAAATAAATTCTTTTCAAGATTTTAATTCAAATTAAAGAAAATCTATTATTCAGGAGTCATCTAATTTAATATTTTTCTTTATCGAAGTTTAAATTAATGTCGAAAATTTTTATTAAATTTTTGAAATGACGATTTTTGCAGAATTTTTCTTGCACATATTCATCACGGAAGTTTTGATCTCCAAAAAAACATACATATAAATTTATTTAGGTAATACTCCATACTTTTTAGCAGTAAAAATATTTGTCAAAAAATTATCTAGATGGTAAGCTTTCCTTGCATTTTCGACCGTTCTAAAAATAAGACTATGGTACAATCCGCTACTACTTAACACCCATGAATTAATAATGAAGATAGTACTTTCTTTCTCCGTTACATTCCAAACATTGCTACCTCACAAGTGAGGCAGGCCCCTAACAGTCTGTCTGACAGGCGCATATATGCGCCTGTCAGACAGACTGTTAGGGGGGGGAGGATAGTTAATTACTTTAAAAAACAGCTAATGAAGTCAGGTTGCATTTTTAAATTCATCGAATAAGACCTAGTTTTTCTTGTTTCCGTATGCTTGAACTTTGTTTCCTTTTAAAAATAATTTTTATTCTAGTATTTTAAAATACTATGTAAATATTTCACTTCAAGGAAAACAGGTAGCGGTACCAATGTGCGTACATTCCAGAATAAACATAAAAAGAGAGTTAACCTCTTTTGATAATCATGTAGCAGCTTTTTCCCTTCAATTCGAGGTAAAAAAAAAATGGTACTGACTTTTATTTATTAATGTATTTGAGCTTTCATGAAGCAAAATATCCTGTTTCCATCAGTTGTATAGTGATGATATTCTGATCCTTCTTGATTTTCCAAGATATACAACAGCGACTTATGCTATGCAGTCTATATGCGACTTTCTATTCCAATCAAAATATCTTGCAGAAAACTGGGTGTTCAACATGATAATGAAGAATTTCTAAAACTTAAAAATACACATGTTATCGTAACCGACAAAAAGATACCAGCTAAAAATCTGTTCGCCGAAACCCACAACTATCTATAAAAAAACGCAACACTACACTATGCTTAAGATGTTTTCTCCCATTCTGTCTAAGCAGAAACTAATAGCAGTGCATTAAACCATTGTCCTATTTTTAGGGAAGCCTGTACCGATGAAATTAATAAAGCTTTTGTAAGTTTTTTTTAAATTTTAAGTAGGTTTAGGCTTACATAAGCTTAATTAGGCTTTTTGATTATATATATTGTGGACACTTAAGATTAATTTTTCTCAAATTGATTACTAGAAGCGCTATCTGTAGGGAATCAATATTTTGATGAATTAATATATTTATCAATATTTAAAAGTTTCTTCGCAATACTACGAACCACAAGACGCGTCGTAATGTGTAGTATATGAGGAAGTCGAGGGCAGAGCAATCTCTCTGGTTTAACTTTCAGTCAAATTCACACAATATAATGAATGACAGTTCCCGACGTGCTCTGTTTTCAACTAAATCAAGTTCAGAATCATTTCTTTTGCTACATTGCATTTACTAACATTCTGTTGGAGACAGAGATATATAAAGATAAAAGATTGGTATTTTTATCGATTTTATATGCAAGAATGCGGATCTTGTAAAAATAGCAAAAAAATGCCTCTTAAGCAAATGACTGCCATAACCTTACTTCAACCAAAATTCCAAAAATTCCAAAAATCGTTACCATCTCCAGTTAAGTAAGATTTGAATCTATGAACACATCCAGAACATTATTACAATGGTTTAAATAGTCGTCAAGCGTAACGTGAGGATATTTTGGCTCTCTTATTTGATTAATTGTAAATCAAATTTACTGATAACCGCTGAAAGAAAGAACAACCGCTGATCACGCGATTCCAAGGAAAATTTTGACTGAATGCTCATTCGCCAAACCTTAGCGGCGAAATTAAATTTAACTTGAGTTGGAATCAATTTGTTTCTATGTGATACAGGTAAACTGCGTAGTTTCAATTTAATTTTGACATTACAACATTGCGTGAAACAACCAGCAGTTAGATAGGAATAATTATTTATGTCCCAACTATATGAAAGGCAAAAATTTCTATGACGATGACAATAAAGGTTTATTCTCACCATGCTCTAGCATCACTAATCTTCGACCCGACTTTTGAATGATTAAAATTTAATTATGAATAGCAGTTTAATTTAATGTTGACATACGAAAAGAAGTATATTATGAGTTTAAAGTTTTTCACTTTTCCCGTTTCCGTAAAACTCTCTTTCCTACCATGAGATTAGCATATCAGGGAAACAACTTTACAGCTTCCTAACAATAACCTTGTTACGAAGACAACAAAAACATAAGTCCGCCATTTGCAATCTGAGAGTGTTTTCAAGTTTCTTGATTCATAATTTCATTCCCTAATTCCTTAAGAGCACTGAAAACATAAAACAATCATGTAAAAGTGGGATTCATCTACGAATAGGGAATGAGGTTTAATCTCTGGGACTTACTCGTATATGCCCATTAACGCAGAAAGGGTCACATATCTACAAATTACTTTTGTGCCTTATCCATTGGAGTGGCAACTCCGGGAATTTTGATATATTTCTGAACACATGCAACGTGAATATGGATCATTACACACTAAACATAAAGCAACTGAGTTGAAAGTAAATAGTTCCTGAGCAAACGAATTTAAATCCACGTCTTAAAAAAACAGATAATTTAATTTCACAAATATGCGCATCTGTGAAGAAGTTTTATGCGTTTCTTCTTTAATATGTCTGCAATATCAAAACCTATTTAGTGTTGTTGTAATTTAGCAATTGCATGTCGAATCATTTTATACAAATATAGGCAATCCTCAAAATCTTTTTGATGGGATCTGTGATTTGACATAAAAATAATTTTAAGTTGTTAGGATCAACTTTAAAAGACAAAGAAATTTATTTCCAAATGACACAATAAAAGATATAAAGGAAGAAAGACTACACAAAAATTAATCAAACTTAAAAAAATAAGCAATTGATTGTGCGACAAATTAAAAAAATATCAACTGCGCAAAAAAAATTAAAATGGCTATTAAGGCACAGTTTATAATTCATCGATTATGGCTGCAAGCTCATGGCTAGCCTCCTCACATGACTTGTATTATATGATGAAACATCTATAGCATTTACGGATAGAATATCTGCTGGGGTTTTTTTGTATGCAAAGTAGCCAATTCAAGTCATACCACAATAACTTAGAAAACATTATTGCTGTACGTATCTTACGCTACTCTGTAAGATAGGTACAGCAATCATACTTTCCAATATCCTGCTGAATGGTAAATAGTGGATTACAAAATTAAATTATTGCGGTACAGTTGACTTGTATCATATGAGGACAAATTGACTCCATTTCAAGTCAAATTTTTCTACTCTCTAATTATTGATGCATTAACATTCACTTAAAATGTTCCATGCCTCAGTGTTCATGCAGTAGAAATAAAATTTATTTATTATGTGGTCAATTTATGATTATTTGATAAGTATAACTTGCAAGTCTAACTTTGTAATCCATTGTTTATCTCTCAAAAGAAAAAATGACGTAACTTTACAGAACAGTACTAGGCACGTTATAGTAGTTAGATGTTAAATGATAATGTCGTATATATGCTATATCACGTCAATTGAGTCTTTATTTTTTAAAATAAATGCGATTATTCAAAATAAACAAATACATTTACAATTTAACTAAAATTTCCTTAAGAACAAATACACACATATATTCCAAATTCGTTAAAAAAAGAAGCACAATTTTACTTGTCCAATGTTGCTTCTATTAAATATGTAAAAAAGTATTACAACTGCTTGTAAAATAAGTAACAAAGTATTACAACTGTTTGTAAAATAAGTAACAAAGCATCGAAAAGATTAATGAATCTGGAGAGGTCATTCAAAACTTCAGAAACCACACATTCAAAAAACGATTCAAAACTTGGAAATCAAGTCCCTCCGAAACGCATTCTCCCTCTGGCTCAAAAGATAAATTCAAGAAAGCAGAAGTTTCCTCACGCACTTTTGAGCCCATAATTAATTTGCTCGATTCTTGCATTGATAAAATATCTTGATTAAAACTAAGCCAAGCACATGATGTGCAAATGAGAATACTTTTCTAACGCTATAGAGAATAAAGGAACTTCAACATCATTCAGCTGTGAAAAATTCAATGAATTAGGTATAAAACATTTCATTATCACTTCAAGCGTACTGAGTGGAAGTATAAATTCGAAAGGATATGCCAAGTGGGTAATAACTAGTCGATTAAACAGTGGATTCACGATTAATAGGTTTGATCTGATATTTGAAATCTTCTCCATACCCGTACGTAACCACAAAGGAACTTCCTGGAAAAGCATACTTTCGCTCCATATTCGTCTGAAGGATATATATTTTAACTGAACATCATTTTATTATTTTTTTTATTGATAATTATTTTTTTATGTATTATATATTATTCGTTTCCAAACTGGTACCGTTTTTCACCACACCTTACCTTCCCCCTTCGGTGTTTCCAAATTATTGGCCTTTTTAACATTTCCCCTTTTCCCCCCATTGCTGTCTTGTAGGATGATAATGTACACATAAATGTCATTTCAACACAATCTGTGCATCGTTTTTATTATTCCTATTTTTTATATATTATTCCCATATATTATTTATTATGATCTTTATTTTGTATTTTATTTATTTTTAACATTCTTGGCTAAAATTGACGATTTTATATGATTGAAAATTTCATTCTTCAAAATTTTCTCAAATCACTTTTATATTAAAATTGATGTGATTGCACTAAATAAAGCTATAAAAGACAAGTCTCGTAAATAGTTTACATTTATTGCAATAAATTTTTAATTGTAGTGTGGTGTTAATTGTAAAGGTTTCAGGAAAGGAGATCTGAGTCTCATGTAGAATATTTTCCTCAACGAAATTATTTTATTAAGAAGAATGAAACCCTTAATTTTAAAATCAAGATGCATTTCTTCAAAAATCAAATGACTAATTTAAACGATTTTAATAAATAAAGATCAGTGTAATTATAAATGAACATCATATCTAACGTAGCATTGAAAAAATACAAGAAAATTGTTTATTACATAGGCAGAGAATGTTAATTAAAACAAGAAACACTCATAGGTAATTTTCCCCAGTATTTGCAAAATGATAATTTTACTCATAGTTCAGGACGAAAACCCATTAGAAAAATCACTTCCATCAAAGAAGAGTGAATATATTTATCATGCTAATAACCGAAACTTAAAAAAATTACATTTTCGGAAACGAGAATATGATATTAAATACAGAAATTCGAAAGAAATCCATTACTATTTTTCTGACGAATGAAGTAAAGCGGGTTTTATAATCATTTGTTAATTTTAAAGAGAACGAAATTACCAATTTGAATTGAAATTTATTCACTGGAATACAAACATATTATATAATTTAATGCAAATTACCTAATTTCTTTACTATACTCTTAAATAAATCAAATAGTTTCAAAACATTCCATTTTTCAAATTATAGGGTCATCCCATTTATTATCCAGGTAGTACTTATTTGCAACATTACTTTTCCGCATGCAAAGGGAAATAAGTTAGCAGTTACTAGCTTCGAATCATTATTCATGGCAATTAAATTTAATACAAATTTTGCAACTTATACTATCTTATAAGGTGAATGTAAAATTTGCTTAGAATCAGTTGAGTGACTTTTCCTCCCTCTGCATTGAATAAAAAGCATTAAAACATTTTATGTAACACAATAAGGAGGAAGACATTGCAAATAAATCAATGAAATGCTGCTACAGATGATTCAAAATATAATTAAAAGTTTTATATTAACTAAATTTACTTATCTGCAACCAGTACTGAATATGTAATAATAGCATGCAATTTTGTTTCGATACAGAAATTTATCTTTCTAGCTCATTTGCATTGTACGCCGCCTTCTGTGGTTTCAAAAGTTCATGGTATATGAAAGACTCTTTTATGAACACTTTATCTTCAAATAAAGAATAAATAAAATCTAAAATATCCCTTTAAACAAGAGAAAAAGCAAGAAGGTAATGTTTTCCAGTGATTTCAAGTGAATTTGCGCTACATTACTCGGATCCCGTTTACCGAACCATCGCATCACCACACATGAGTCATACAAGAGGATGAATATCTTCCTATCTTAATTATAACTTTCATTTATTAGTAAACTTTCTGGAAATAATCAGAAACGAATTATACAATTGAACAAGGAACTAAAATTATCTACAGAGTGATTAGAGATTCCTAGGATTAGGATACCATTTGGGGAATGAAAGTAATCACTTCGAGGTAAGAATGATGTATACCAGCTCCTATGAGAAACATAATGGTGGTATAACATTTATACCTTCCATCTGGAAGAAACAAATATATCAAAAGTAAAAGGGCTATAAAGACATCAGTTATTTCACAAATAACCCAGAAGATCAATTTTAATAAACTGCATTTGGTAATTCCAAATAAACAAAAAAACGGAATTCGTATAAGCGTAACTGAACTATACATTTAGCATATAAAATATGAAATGACTTTTTATATATGTCGTATATTTGTATATTTAACTTTCTAAATAATATTAAGGGATAATGAATTCGGTTGTTTTCATTAATTAAATATTTTAAATTTGAATTTCAAACCACATGGTTGGGAGAATAAACTCAGATTCTAATTAGTTGCTAATTGGTTTACAAACTGCCTCAAAGAGTAATTGGTTTTATAATTAGAACCACAGAACTGTCTAACTAATTTTGTTTGTACCTTCCCATTGATTGCCATACAAATTAACTCAATTTGCATTTCTGTTTTTAAAATGGTTTTAAGGGAAATTATATTGGCGCTTGGACTTTAATTTCCATAAAAAGCAGACAAATGTGGGAAAATGAATATCGTTCACTCAACTATTTTGACAACGAGAAAACGACATACAAAAATTGTTACAATAAATATTTATACTAATAAAGCGAAAAAAATATGTATATGACTTTACTTATGTATCTGAATCCTTTAAGTAAATCAAAGAAGTGAGAATAATTACTAGAATAAGAATATCATAAAGAAATATGTTATTATATATTTGATGAAGTACGACATTTTTCTGCTACTTATAAAGAAAGCTATTAGTTAAATAAAAAATAATACACCAAAACAAACTGCATGAGTTCATAAATTTATTTTGTGTTTTAATATACCTGCGCCAGAACTTCAACAAAATCATACAAATTTTTTAAAATCAAATTTAAAACTGCGTTTGTTAAAATTTGCGATGACTGAAAGACATGAGAATTATTTAAATAAAATTAAATTTAATATTTTAAGTTTTTAATATTCTTATGTTTTCGAGAAGTTATTCGATCTATTTCTCATTCATACAATTTACAAACGAGCGTAATTCTAATTAAGGAAACACTAATTATAGATTCATATTTTAACAAATATAATAATTAGATTTTCTGCAGTTTATTAATTAATTAGTGTCCTTGGAGAGACTAAACATTTCGCCTCGTTTGTCTAGACACGATAAATGTTTGAATTTATTACCTTTTTCATAATGCTGTTTTATTTCAATGCGAAACTAACTAATAATTAATTTTAGGAAACGTCGGTGTAATTATTTATCAAGTGGAAATCTATGAAATCAATTTAAGACATTTTCGAAGTCGCCTAATAGGGATATTTAAATATGTAAACCTCATGTTATGTATTACTGAAATGACTTCTAGACTCTTAATTTTTGTTCCAAAGAAATTGTATCACATAAAGAAGGGTTTTCTAAAGTCGTCATCCAAACTCTAATAGACATAGAATAAAACTTACTATAAGAGTTTTCATGTAATCTTTTTCCATGTTTGCCCTGGTCGCGATAGCAATGTTTCAATCTTTTGTATAGCTGTATTTATTTTCATATCCTATTATTTATAGTTACTCTCTAAAAATTTAAAGAAATCATATGAGTTTGATAAACGAATTCCAAGTAAAATTTGATGTAAGAATAATTATGTTGTATTTCAAAACGTTTGGTCTGCTCTTGTATTTGTGAATCCGTCGAGAAATCAATCGTTTAAAAATTCCATTTCATAATGTTATAATTTTTCTTCCAGACGTAACCAGATTTATATTCTGGTAGAAACTAACCATTTGAAAATTTAATTGATGTTGCAAAAATATTAATTTTTATTCCAGAAGTAACCAGTTTCATTTTCCGGGTGTTTAATATTCTTGCGCCTAAGAACGAAAAATAGTCAACCTTTGAAGCAATGTTTTAAATTTCTATATATTTTAATTTTTTCACATCTAAATATTCGTAATTGCTTTCGTAAGCAAGATTAAATAAATGAAGTTAACTTAAGAAATGAATTTTAAATAAAAGTTTCGTGAAATTGTCTATTGCAATGCCCCAATTTTGTTCAGTGTAAAAATTGCAAATTAACTGAAAAACTAAACTTTTGTTAATTTAAAGTCATAATATTACAAAAAAATATTTAAATTTTATGCCAGTCGGATTCTGCTTCAATTTCTAGAAGTTAAAAATTCTTGAACTTAAAATCGGAAAATTTTCATCCATTGAAAGGAATTGTGAATTTAAAAAATAAAAATAGATTGCTGCTTTTCACAAAGAAAAGAGAATAAAGTGGAAAGAGAGAAAAAAACTAAATTTTTCATCCATTTAAAAGGAAAAAAATCGAAAACCTTGCACACAAACGCAGCAACAAATGTTCATTCATTTCTTCCAATCAATAGCAATGGATAAAAAGGAGTAAAGAAAAGAAAGCAAGAAAAAAATATGTACTCGCCTTTTTTTCGATGGTGGAATCGATATCTTCTATTTGATTGCCACATGTTTCACTGGACGAAACCTTGATTGCCTCCTCTCCGCTGGTTAGCTCCAGAACGACGATTTTTCCCGATTTCTCAATTTTGGAAACTTTACTTTTTCACCACTTTACACTTGCAAAAATTCCTTTTGATGGAAAAACAGAACTGTTTTCTTTTCCAAACACTTGCTTCAACTTTTTCCTTAGAAATGCATATTTCCAATAAAGCAAAATGCAATCACTGATAGGAACCTACACGTTCGTATGGTGACCCAGCAGTGCCGAGACTTTTAAATCCACAGGTTTCTCTCCCTCTTTTTGGAGTTGACGCGAAGGTAACCACAAGCGCCCGATCAGTGCGTTAGCTCCTGTAAGGCTGGCATAAGCGCCAGAACTAAGGCAGACGAATTTCGTCGACTGGCGCCGTTAATCGACGTGTAAGATGCCGCGTGCTGCCATCTGTGTGTGGTTTCAGACAAGAGATTTATCTCCGAGGAAAAAGTCGTTCAGAAATCATTAATTTTTTTTGTCAAAGCTTTTGCTACAATGTAGTTAAAAGACAGAAAAAGAACAAAAGTCGTGTAAAAAATCCTTTCTCTCGACTGCGTTCCAAATGGCGAAAAAGTTCTCATGAATGGTTAGATGTCTTCTATGCAAAAATTGGAATCTATATTCACCAACTTTTTTTTATGACATTTATTAATATGTTCCAACTCTTTTCTAAATACCAGCTAATCGTTTGAAACGATACAAGGAGGTACATGTTATTAATTTAATATTATATATATTTCCTTCAGGATTTTGCAAAAGTAAATAGATGTAAATTATTTATTTTCTATTTCAGTTATCGTTGTAAATATCTATCAAAGCTATATGTGTCCACTTCCTTCTTCCGGATTATTGCCTTTCTCTTTCTATTGACAGCTGTTAATGT
Organism: Araneus ventricosus; assembly: GCA_013235015.1. NCBI lineage: Eukaryota > Metazoa > Arthropoda > Arachnida > Araneae > Araneidae > Araneus > Araneus ventricosus. The sequence continues at coordinate 782,288 of BGPR01000291.1, forward strand.
AGTTTCCTCAAAGCAGCAGTCGTTATTCGTAACTGATTATTCAAACTTAGGATTTTTCTCAAGGTTTTTGTTCTTGTTAAATAAGTTCTCTCAGACCTGAAACTGTGTTAGTAGGTTCTACTATTTAACCTATTCCTCTAAATAACATTTTTTAATTCATCATTCTTGCAACATTTTGCAACTGGAAAAAGTTTAAAATGCGTATGCCCAGCCAGATAAGAGGGAAAAAATTAACTGCTATACACCGTTCATTGTTTGTTATCTTTCAAAAAATTATGAATGATTATTATTAAATGATTGATAATTTCATTTTTTGAAATAATCAATCATTTCCGCAATACTATATACACGGCAAGCTCTTGCCATTATAATTTACCTTTTGAGGCAGTTAATACACGAAGCTTGATAAAAGTCATAAAAATCAGAATTCCGAGTTAATTGTAACAAAAACATGTGGAAGGAAACCTGTAATACCAAGCAAAAATGTTAAAAACTTGAAAAAGTTTAAACCTTGAATCTAATAAAAAAATCTGTGCATTAAGATATAAATATTATTGCCGACAATTTTTCTTCCTTAAGTACTAAAATATTCTGCGGAAGCATTCCCTTTGCAGCGTGTCCAGTTCAGCAAATATAACAATAACAATAATCATACTTGTAATGATAAGTTAATTAACTAAATTTAACTAATGATAAGTAAAATATTGTAATTGGGAAAATATCCATTCTTATTGCGATTAATAAGTAATAATGTATGCTTTGTTGTATCCATTATGACGAATCTTTACTTATGTAGAATATCACGACTTGGAAAAATTTAATAAAAGCAATCTATTGTAATTGTCAATCTATCCTTTCTAATATACCTTTTTAAAAATCCTAGGGAAACCAATTCCCAAGATTACTTAGCATAATAGGGGGAACACGGGGACATTGATACACTTTTTTCTGGAAAGCTAAAAATGATTTTACAAACGGAAATAATTAGAACTAATACATTATATTTATGTATTTGTTAATCTAATACAGGATTTCAGTCGAGTTTTGGTCTTAAATAAAATAATAAAATATTTATTACAATTTTCTCCTAAAAATGGATTTGTGTCAATCTGCCCCATACAATGGGTACATTGGTACACACGGAAATATTAAAAAAAATGATGGCTAATAGGTCTGGGATCAAAACGAAAAAGTTTTTATCAATAAACTTGTATTCCAAATCAAGTTTTAAAAGTTTTGCAAAGAAACAAACTTTTATTTTAACAAAATTTCGACATTTTTAATGAGACTGGAAAATTAAAACAATAATGCCTCAGAAAATAATTTATCTCTACAAATAATGCACGAAAATGTGTGTCTGTGTGTGTAAATATACTTTGGAGGGAGAGAATGTGTACCTTGAAGCTGTTTTTTGAAATTTTAATAATTAAAATTTAAGGGAAATTTTCTCGATTTTCCTTGATGACTTCCGAAAAAAATTAGCACAAAAATAATTTTCACAGCAACTAAAAATGCCAAAAAATTAGCTTTTCGATGATTTAAATTAAATTTCCGTACAATTTTTCTCTCCAATTTTAATAAATTCGTGAACAAATATTTTAAACTTAATTTACAACAATTATTTTTATTTTTGGAATGAAATTCACACTGTTTTCATAGTTTATACAAATGACTAATTGCGTCTTTCTCTTAGATAGTTCATTTTTGAGTTTTTCCATTTCTGAAGACGATTTTGCAAAGAAGTTGCTGTTAAGGAGCATCGATACACACAGAAGATGCGTTTAAATGCGTCCCGGAGTCGACTGTGTGAATCTGCCCCCATAAGATGTTTTCACTTAAAACAAGTTGTCATGGAAAATCTACGCTATAGAACCTCAAAATTTAATATAGTTCAGAAAAATAAATGTTTTTTCCTACCTTTTGGAGTAGATTCCCTGGCAGGAAAACGTAATTAGTGAAAGAAATCACACAACACGTGTTTAGAGTAAAATTTACTTCGACTAGAAGATTAGCGGTTTGATTCATTTGTACACTAACTTCTGACTCAACATGGCCGAAAAATTTACCGTGTGATAAGGGTTACAGCGGCATATATGTGAGAGGATATGATCTTGAGTCATTCCAATCATCCAAATTTAAGAACTGTATCAATGTTCCCACGTATGAATCTGCGCCCCCCCCCAATTTTTTTTCAATACTGCCATTAGTCATACCAATTATAGATAATAAATTAGAATTTCTAATATAAATTCACTCGCCACTTTGAAACCATTTTGTATGAAACATTTTCAATTGAATGCAACTTAAAATATATAGATAAAATTTTAAAAAATAAGGAGAAAAAATTGGAATTTGGGCACGGCGATCTGACAGAACGGAATTATGATTTCCTACCTCTGGCGATGGGCGACTGAAGCGTTGAATCCGGCAGTCCCCACTCCTCGAAGATACATGCAGATATTTTTACGAACATGGAAAGTCTCTTTCCAGTAATGTTAGTCGCATGGTTGGGAAGAGAGTTTTACAGGGGTAAGTATGGAATGACTAGAAACAGCCAGGCCTGGAATTCTGACCTTGGCGACCATTTTGGCGACAAATTTGGTGACTTTGGCTTCAAATCGAAGATTCCAAAAAATGCTATCCTTTTCTTGATATCTCTATTGGAAGAGGATATACGCTTGAATGTACTAGATAATTCCATGCGACTTCACGATCTGCCGGGCAGACTATATAAGGAGCGTGCTTACATCACGAGTGAGTGAATGTTGATAGATTGAGATCGCCTTTGGAGTGTGAATCTTTTCTTGGAGTTTTAACCGCTGCGCGAGCTAGTAAACTGTTAGACGTCGAGCTGTATTGAGTAGGAGTTTTTGATCGACTGGAACGACTTGAGAGTTTCGTCTGCAGTGCGAGCTGGACAGCCGGTGAGCTGAGCGCTATTGAAAATGCCCTTACTATCATTACTAGTGAATTGTTGACTGTTTGTGTTGCTAAATCTGAAAGTCCTGTTACTGTTATTACTTATGAATTGTTGTCTGTTGCGCTGCTAATCTGTTCAAGATCTATTGTTCCATTTATCTGTGCTTCCTTTTCTTCCTAAATTTTTGGGAAGAATCCTTCATTCTCCATTACCCTGTGTGTTGAACTGTTTTCTCCATACACCCATTGAACGATTTTTGTAATAATATCGAAAAGCACGCAAAATCGTTGTCAACTGATTTCAAGAGGTAACGCAAAATGTAACTAAGCGATATAAGAGTTCGCACGGGCCCAGTGCGAAAGGGCAAAGGCAATCTAGTACTTACATTGCAACAAAGGCATTATGCTATTTGATTATTGTTTTGGGTAATAAATTTAAGTTTTATCAGACTGAGACAAAGAAATTATCTTATGTACCAGATATTATCTTGAAATTTTCCTTCAGTATCGATAATTTCAGAGATACCATAAAATATATGTTTACCATAATTTCGCTAGTTTAGCAAAAGCACTAAAAGAAATCGTTAGCTTTAGCGAATATCGTGACTTTTTTAAAATTAATAAAATTATGAATTTTATGTAACTGTTAATTAAAAGTGAAACTAAAAATATTACAGGATATATTGTCAATGAATCAAACAATTTTTTTAGAAAAGGAATCATTTAAAGAAAATGAATCCGACTAAGCACTTACTTCAAGGTTTAAAAATAATTGTTGAAAATGATTTGTTCTCGTCATTTTTCCCCCTTCTTCTGAAATAAAGAATCAATCAGGGAATAGTTTCTGAAATATTATGAATATCGATATAAAACAAAAATAAGTGGTTCGTGGTTTGGTCAGTTCATGCGCTAAACTGACACATAGTTCTCTTAATTTTTTTTGTAAATAAACAAAATGTGCAATGGCAAAGTAAATAAAGCAACCATTTTCTGAGCGTTACTTTACATTGTTAAAGTTTTTTTAAAGCTATTAAAAATTGTAGGGATGAAAACATCAGATTCAGGTTTTCCAAGGTATCAAGGTTTAACCCTTTAAACGTTTAGTTATATCGATCTAATAGCTTTCATTTTCTGAAAAAGCTTCTAAAGTGAATAATTGGATTTTCGTTGCGTTTAATCAAGTCTCCGAAATCTGCAGAATAATTTACCCATAATAGTTTAAGAAGGTATACACATAAAAATGAATAACCTGCTTTTGAACTGAACCTGAAAAAACAGAAAAATACTGCTCAAACGCTTAGAATGCCGTAAGAATTTAAAAAATGAATTCATTTCCGAGTAACATTCTCATTAACCATATGCCGCACTAGAAGTTGATATTTATCTTATCCCAGCTAAAAGTTCATGAAATCATTATATTAATATACTTATCGTATTGATGCACATATATTCACAGGTCCAAACATCGATAAAATCAAAAGTTCTAAATTATAAAATTAAAAAAAAATACTGTTAAGTCAGCTGTTGACAGTGAAGTTTACTCACTGTTATATTCATTATGTCAAATCCTGTAGGAGCAAAAAAAAAGTTGGCAAGACAGACATTTTTTAAAGAAATGGGTTAATATTATTTTTAGAGCTCCATTGAAAAATAGAATTATTCTATAAATTACTTAATCAATCTTCTGAATAGAAATCAATAAATTCTTATGGCATGATTTGACTAAAAATACTTTCGAGTAGTGAACTTCTCGATAAGTCTTAAACATGCGCAAATCAATGAAAGTGTTTCTAAAATATTACAAAAATGGTATAAAAATTCACTAAATTTAAAATGAGGAAACTATAGAGAAAGTGTTTGTTTGCAAAGATATAACAGAAATATCTTACTTGGCTTAATTTTTCGTTTTTGATAGCATCTAAATGAGATCTTGAGGGAAGGAATTATTTTAAAGATGCTGCATTTGCTTTCGATTACCTTCCGTTCTTTCGTTTTCAGTTTTTTACGGAAGTCAATTTTCAAATAATAATTATGTTCTCTTTACATCTATTATGCTTAAAAAAATACTGATACTTTAGAAAAATTAAATTATCAACAACACCAAACACTATCAAATGAAAAAAACTGTTATTTTTTCCGCACTACGTTCAGTATGATAATTAATTTTTTAAAGAATAATTTCCGAAATCGCATGTATTATATAATTCAGTCATTGCGCGAAAGCTTTGTATGAACTGCAAATATTATCACATTAGATTTTATTAAAAAATGATGCATTTCTTTATTTACTTCTTATAAAGGTGTTGTAACATTTATAATATTCTTCTTTGACTTGATTTTTAAAGCAGATTTTTTAAAATCATTGTATTTGTGTATCATTAATTCTGAAAATGAGGGAAACAAATTTTTGAGACTCTTGCTTTAAGGAAACAAAATTTATGAATATCGCCTGATATCGAAGAAAATGAAATAAAACGAATTAAAAGGTGGAAATAAAGAAAGTTTAATGGCTTTTAGAATGTCAAGAAAGGAAGAAGTTTGAGTTGCAATCAATAGAATATGGAATAATATCCCATTTATAGGTTCTCACAGGAATATGCAAAAAATTAATGTGTGTTGTAAAGAAATATCATCAGTTGTGAAAGAAATTAATGTAAACATTCCTTGGAAACAATTTTCCAATGAATTTATCTTATAATTTTGAATGTCACTGCAATTAGAAAGGAAAGATAAAAATATTTATTGTTAGAATCCAAAATTAGAGCATTCAATAATTTAAAAAGTTTTTGAGAATCTGATTGTTTTTACAATATATTAGTTAAATGTTTTGAACAAAATTGTTTCTACGAATTGTTTTTTGTATTTTCTTCAAAGGGCTACGATTTCCGAATAGAAGCTCATTTTTTTAAAAATTTAAGATGAAATTCAAGTCTTCAATAATTTTAGCTTGTGTTTCTAAATCTACTATTTTGAAATAGGTTTGTCAAATGCTTTGTGGTGAACAACTTTAGTATTTCTTTT
>BGPR01000291.1:788237-799490 GCA_013235015.1 Araneus ventricosus
TTTTTTTAATGATGCATCTTTTAGTAACTTAATTATGGTTCTAATTGTTATATAGAATTTAAAATAATGGAATAAACTGCGATATGCACTTTTAGTTAATTCAATGTTATGTTTGGTTTCTAGTTAATACAATAGGTAAATTAGGTTTGTATTTATTTTTTTTAAGTTACATAATTTAAAAAAATTGCTACTTAAATTTTGAAATTTTCTTTATTTGTTAATATGCAATAATTAGTGTTATTCATGATTGTTTCAGTTTAGTGTTTTCACTTTCTTTCTTTCTACTTATTTAGGGTTGATTACCCTTTCTGTTTTTTCAGCAATTAGGTTTCACGGCTGGTGTACCCAATAAAATCAGATTTAACATGACAAACTAGTCAACAGTCTAGCTAACTACTTTAAATGTTTAAATTCAAAAATTTAGTTTGTCTTTTTCAAATATTATTGGTTTTGATTCATATGCAATTCTCTAAATATAGTCTTAAATGTGACTATATCCCAAGGTTCAAATTGGAATTCACTAGTATTTATAATTTATATTTTAAAATTAGTTATCGTATAGTTAAATTGTTGTTTTAGCAAAAAATTAAATCACTAAATTGATTGTTGCTTTCCTTCTGAACAAAATATATAGTAATTTCATATATTATCATTATAATATATATATAATAGGGCGGATCGATAAAAATCGATTTTTCCAGTATCGAATACAAATAGGGCGTAATAGTTGTGTATTGCCATACTAATCAACGGAAAAATATTTACAAAATTTTACTTTTAATCTTAAAATCGCGCGAAGAGTCGAAAGTTTTTAAAAAATGACAAATAACAAATATTTAAATCTACTCTAAAATTTTACGGGCTACAGATTTTTGTTTCTAATAGGGTCTAAGTACTTAATTTTAGTTGCCTGATGACAGAAAGATTATATTTAAAAACATGCACTACATTCTGAGTTCGCGCAAAGAGCCCAAATTTTATAATTTTGGTGAAAAATGGAGGATTTTACAGTTTAGCAAATAAATTCATTGTGGTATTTTAAATTATAAAATGCCATCTTTCTATGTTTAGGACCGTATTTGACGGACGGATATGTTTTAATGGCAAACCAGACAGGAGCATAGGTCTTCTTAATGTAATCGACAAGCATTTTGAGTTTGCTTGTAGGGATTGTTTTTGAAATGAACAAGCTTAAGACCCGGATTGCACACGTCAGCCATTGCTAGCTACTGATAGGTCCAGGATCTCTTATGGCCAGATCTGGAGCGTATTGCCCTGTCTGGATTGCTCTGACAATATCCAGTAGGTATTATTGATCTTTACTAAGATCAGTGTTACTTAAATTGATTTCATTTAACTCAATTGCGTCGAAATTTATAATGGACAATTTCTCACAATTAGTAAGTTGTTTGCTTATTTTCCCATAAGGTGACGTCGGTCAGCGCACCAGCAAGTGGAACCGGTAGTGATATAGCAAAGTGCATTTTTATACACTTGAAGATCATGATGTTGACATTAATGAATTGGAATCAATTGGTTTTAAAGGAACAGCAGCAAACACAGGATGGAAAAATGGTGTTATCCGCAACATAGAGCTTAAAAATCAAAGGACGCTTCAGTGGTTCATATGCTTACTTCACTTCAATTAGCTACCTATTCAAACATTTAAATGCACATTTACACGGAGAGACGACGGGACCAGCGTCATTTAATGGGAAAATAGGCAAAGAACTGACTAATTGTGAGAAATTGCTCATTATAAATTTCGAAGCAATTGAGTTAAATGAAATCAATATAAATAAAGCTTATCTTAGTGAAGATCAACAGTACCTTCTGGATATTGTCAGTGCAATCCAGACAGGAAAATGCGCTAAAGATCTGGCCGTAAGAGATCCTGGACCTATCAGTCACTCCCGATGGCTGACATGGGCAATCCGGGTCTTACGCTTGTTCATTTCCCAAACAAGCCCTACAAACGAACTCAAAAGGCTTTTTAACTACGTTATGAAGACATATGCTCCTGTCTGGTTTGCCATTAAAATATATTCGTCCGTCAAATGCGGTCCTAAACATAGAAAGATTGCATTTTATAATTTAAAATACGACATTGAATTTATTTGTTAAACAGTAAAAACCTCTATTTTTCACATAATTTCTAAAATTTGGGCCTTTTCCGCGAACTCAAAATATAGTGTATGGTTTTAAAATATAATTTTTCTGTCATTAGGCAACTGAAATGAAGTACTTAGACAGTATTAGAAACAAAAATTTGTAGCCTGTAAAATTTTAGAGTAGAGTTAAATATTGTAGATTTTGTCATTTTTTCCAAACTTTAAGCTCTTTCCGCGAACTGAATATAAAAAGTATAATTTTTTCCCATATTTTTCCTTCGATTAGAATGGTAATAAGAAGTTTCTGCGCTCTATTAAAATTCAATGCTTTCGATACGCCGATTTTTTTTGAATATTGTTGTTTTTGTCATTTTTTCCGGACTTTAGGCTCTTTGCACGATTTTAAGATTAAAAATATTACTTTTAAATATTTTCCCGCTGATTCGCATGGTAATACACAACTTTTGAGCCCTATTTTAATTCGATGCTCGGAAGATCGATTTCGACCCACCCTCCTATATATATCAAATTCGCTGTTTTCAAAGGATATCACGCTCACTATCTTTAAAACAAGCAAGGAGTTTCCGCTAGTTTCCTCTCAACGTCTGTTAGAAGGCTTTGATATTTATAGAAATCTCTCAGTGGTACTGGAAAATATTATGAAAGCCGCTGCGACATCAACACCAGGTTTCACCACATCTTTCTCAGTTGCATATTAACATATAAAGCTAGATTCTCTTTAGACACGCGTATTCCAAATTCACATACTGGAAGCACAAATAATATGCAAGTAAATGGAACGATATTTTTGAAAAATACAAGCAAAAACCCGCAACAGTTTGAAAAGTTATACATATACTATATATAACTGAAGTAAAACTATATTTTACTTAATCATTGCCTAATTTTAGTGTCTAATTGATCACACATGTATATTTAAAGTCTTGTAAGTGCTTCATTTAACTTCTCTCATCCTTTTAACTTGGAATTTCAACCAGATATACGCTATAAATTACTTCAAAGAAGTTAACAACACAATTTGAAGTAAAAATTTCTAATTTTACTTTATTAAGCAATTATAAACGGATTGAACTGGTCTTAGATCCTATCAGAGGAACTAATTTAAATATGAAAAGTAAATGTTTGCTTTTTCTCTAGTTATCAAATATGAAATCTTATGCGAACTTACGCAATCCGAAATTCAAACTATCTCTAACAGCTGTGGTGTTATCCGCAACTTCATGAAACTGTATATTCATATTACTGCACATAGAATTAATAATTTTAACGATAACTATTGTTCTTGTGTAAATGAAAATGAAAGAAAATGCACAATATCACGATGAAAATACACACAAGTAAGCTTCTGTAATTGGATTTTAAGCTACGTTGAACTTGCTTTGTTTCCTAATAGCTAATCCGTCGAATGAAATATTGCATCTATTTTTAAAATATTCTTCTCAAATTACGATTGTATATTCAAAATTGGATATCGTGCCGTCTAACTGAAAGCATTAATTCCAAAACATTAAACGTGATAGTATAAGCATACGGAGGAAAGGTGAAGGAAATATGCGATTTCAAAAATAGAAAATAATCAATTCAAAAATTTTAATTAATTTAATGAAAGTTTAATTTAAAATGAAAAAATGGCTTTACGAAAAATAATAGAATAAAAAATATTCGAAGAAGGAATTTTAAGATTAGAGTCTAATTAATATTTATAATTTTGTAATTTTTTTAATCCACAAAATAATTTTTCCAATTCGCAGATGATGAATATTATGTATGCTTAGAAGATACTTTTTTGAATTCTAAATGGACTTTTCTGAAATTTGAAAAAAAATATTTCGAAATATATATATATATATATATATTAAAATTTTATCGGTGTATTACAAATGAAACATGCAATCAGAACTCAAGTCTAATAAAGTAATTTTATTCCTATAAGATATGCAATATGCTTGCACTGTTATAAATACAAATTGGCATTTCATATTTTAATTTAATATTTGAGAAGATTCAAAATAAGTTCATAATAAAATTTAGTTATTAACTTTATTTCAAAAAAAGTTGTTTTATGTAGGATTAGTTGATATTCTCAGCATTGCTTGGGATAAAAGTACTCACAAGACTATAAACTTAAAAAAAATCGCTGCAGCCTTTTACGTTGTTTTTGTTTGGCTTCTCCGGTGTCGTCTGACCCTTCGATCGGCAGTTAAACCCCCATCTTCTTTTTGTCTCCGTAATTTGAAGCACCTGGTATGTGTCTAGAAACTCTTAGGTTTCCATTTTTACTTCCCCATCATTACTGAGGCAACCACAGAGGTTCCTTCATATCATGGCTTTTATATTTATGACCAGAAAAACCATTCGTTTCTTTCTGGTGTTCAAGTACCTGATCTGAAAAAATAGTTCCTTCTTTTAACCGTTCCTCTCCCTCTAGTAGGGATGGGAGAAGGTAATCTCGGAGGAGCTTACAAACTGATTTGTATCATTTATAGCATTAGCATTATCATTTTCTAGTATCTTATAGCCTCCAAAAAGTACAATCTTTATGATGAAGACGATTTAAAAGAAATCTGGAGAATGCTTCTGAAACATTTAGTTAATAAAATAATATTTCCAAAATTATTTATACTGTTGGTGTTTAATTATAAATTTTACAAATAAAAACCTAGATAGATAAAAAAAAAGCATGTGACACGAGAGACCATTGTGCAGGATAAGAGGCTTATAAAAAAATATGCCTAATGAAAGATAAGGTACACTATATTTTAATTCATACAGTGTAATTTCTTTAGCGATTATCATGTCTAGTTGTGTCCTAGTGGCAAGTTCGCAGCTACAGGTCCAGCTGGTTCCAGACCCGATTTCTCTAAAGTTTCGCATTTTATGTGGGCATGGTGGCCATTAAATCTGACTTCGTGGGTCGAACTTCCTACCGCTGGTATGGGGATGAAGTGTGAAAAGGGAAGTGCGGTTTGGGGGTCGTCCTCTCCATCTGGCCACGGTTAAAATTCACTAGGTCCGTCCAAAAATAGCTATCACGTTACTTAAAAACGAGGCGTTATTATAACTAACCTAAATTTAACGTTGGTTTTCATCTTTAGCACTATGAACTAGCAGCCAACGAGTGACATTAGCATCTCGCTCTTAGATATACCATCACACAGAGTTAATCTCAGAAGCCATCGCATGAGCGAGTGTTTTTTCGTGAAGCACTTTCACGTTTTATAAACATTTCATAGTTTTAATTCTATAAACAGGAAGAGATAAATTTCAGAATAAAAAGTATTATATATGCTTGACGGCTCAGCAGAACATTTTGGAAAATTAAGAACATGTTTGGAGCAAGAGGGATGGACACTTCTTCACAGTTAAAACATTTAATTCTGGAATACCGTTATCTTCACCAAGTCAGTGAAATGCGCTAATGCTCACCTGTCTAGATGAAACTAAGGGATCAGCAAATTTTGGCTCTGCTTTATCCCTATAGACAGTTGGATCGAAGGCAGTTATTTCTCGAGAAACGTTTAATTTTGAGGTGATTTTTCACTTAACTTCGCATGAGTAGTATAATCAACTGCATTTTGGCCAACTGAAATATACTGAACTGTAAGTCAAACGTTATTTTTTCTTTCTTCTAATAATTATTTCACTGCCTTATTATATATCTGTTGCGCATTAATTTATTTGCTACTCTGTTCAATCCTGCATATCGGTATGTATAACTAATAAATATGCTTTCTTGTGTAGTTATCTAATGTCATCAATAATATAAGCACTTTTTGTGAATGCTGTTTGTTTCTTCTGATTGCTGGCAGCAAATTGATTTAGTTAGTTAATACCATTGGGAAAAATCAAATATGTTTTTCTAGTGATGAAAGCTTTTCATGTATGCGCATTTTCATATATAAAACCTTGATTTCACTCTAAAAGCGAACAAAATGTATAATATTGTGAAATAATATAGTGCATTAGAGAAATACATAGCTATAAACCAGTCTTAATATTTGTAATAAGTTTTATGATATTTTACTTTCTAAAATAAATATTATTTTTCTTCCCAATGAACAAAAATTTGCAGACGGTTTGTATCATGTGTTGCTGAATTGTGCTATAAGATAACAAAACCAAATATAAGGATAGGGAAATATGGAAAATATGATATTCTCTGTCATGAAACCTGATGTATAGGAAGTACAGAATTTCATAGTATATTAGGAAATAGATTTGTAACGTAGTTTGTAAATATTTAATGTATTTGGTAGAGTATAGATATAATAGAAATATAAATACAGATAAATATATCTACGGCAAAAATAACGTTCTTTCAATGAGAAACAACTGCTACAAACCCATGCATTTACGTAATTATTTTTCATGTTAAAAGAATATGTTGTTGTTGAATAAGTATAATAGAAAAGGATGGTGGTAATATTTTCAATTATTCTAAACCTAATTAATATCTATTCAATTGTTTTGATAAGAAGAAAAAAATATCACAGCAATAATATTCCTCAAGAGACCATAAAGAGACATAAAAAGCCCGGAAGGATGCATTTTATAATACTTATCAAATGAAAACAAAGTCGGATATGAAAACTTTAAAAGAGTAAAGTAGCTCAAAATAAGTTCCCACTTTCTTTCAGAAAACCGAAAAGAATATTAATTTCACTTTTTGATACAAATTTAAGATAATTCTGCCATGTTCGACAAATGTTAATTGAGAACCATAAAATTTTGAACTGAAAAAGCTGTTGGAAATTTCAAGTGAATATGCAACTTGAAAAAAGAATTCGATGTTACGTTTTCAAGTTCCTATTTTCAGTCTTCTATTGAAAATTTGATCTTCAGCGCTGAGGAATGTAATCGAACCTTTCTAAAGCAAAAAAAAAAAAAAAAAATGGCACAGTCCATTTTTTTATTCATGTTGTGAATATTGGGAAATCCCATTGGACATTATTGATGAAACTATCTACTACTCTTGCCTTCATTCTAATCTTTCAGAGGAAAGAAGTCAAAAATATGGATAATTGAATGGGTGTCATGTAACCAGGGTTACCACATTGGCCTTTTTAAGGCCAAATTATGGAAATTTGGCCCTTTTTCAGAGTCCTTGGCCTTAGGAATTTTCATTTGGCCTTAGATTCAATTTTGGCCTTTTTGGCTTTATTTTCATTAATGACTTTTCGAACAATTTTTAATTTCTTATTCTATTGTTTTTTAATAAATTTTTCATATTACACATTTCAAATGTTATATAATGAGCTGTCGAACGAAATAGCTCCTGAATAGAGCAAGGATGTTTTAAATTTCTTTCACTTAAATTTTAGTTTAATAATAGAGCATTGAACATATGCCTATCAAGTGAGACTCGTTTTCATGAAGGAGAGCCTTTTTTCCTAATATCAAATGATGTTTTCAGTCAATTTGTCAAATTTGGCCTTTTTCAGCCTTATTTTTAAGAAGGTTTGGCCTTGCCTTGCTATTTTGATCTGGCAACCCTGGAACTGTAGGAAGGAGGTTCAGTAAATTGGGCATCATACTATTAGGCAGAATAACCTTGATTCGAAAGAATAAAAACCTTGATTGATTACTTGCATGAGCAAATTCATATAACATAAATACAAATATTTGTAGCCTATATCTCATTAAAAAGTCATCAATTTATTTTTGTAATTGTAGTAATTAAATACCATTACTTACAATTAAACTTGAACATAAGTAATATTCCTGTTTGCTGAAGAGAAATACTATATTGGTGCGTTGATACTCTAAAATGTCTGAAAAATCATACAGCAGCTTTTTTTGTAAAAAAATTGATTTTATTCGTTGGTACATAATATCTGATAGAAATACCATGAATGTTCTCATAATCTAAGATTAAATAGATGGATGTGCAGACATTCATTATTCAAGTCGAGCTCATTTTCAAATTAACGATATCTGACCAACTGGTTTCGTACACCTTGATAGGCTTGAACATTAATACTGTCTTGAATTGGATTTCAGCTTTCATTTCGGCGAATTATTTTTGATATTTTCAACTAAATTCTTTGTCAACAAATTCTTTAGTAAACTACGAAAGAATTATGTGGCTGAATTTAATGTTAAGCAATTTTCTCAAAAGAAAATTTTTCTTTTGTGATCAGGTGGCAAACAGCATAACATAACATAACACCACTCCATGCCCCTGCAACTATAACCATATGGTTATTTAAGCAGTGACGTGGTCATGAAGTGGAAGAGAAATCACAACACCCGAAGGGGTGACCTCTCTTAAAACTTGACATTTCTCTATACCGCTGCCTAATTAAAAACTCATCAAGTCTACAAACATTTACAGGAGCAAAGGAAGGATTGCTATTGTGCTATACATTAAAAAAAAATATTTTGGGAACATGGGAAAATAAAACCTTGAAAAACACAATAATACACAGTTATACATGAAATAGCTAGAAAATAATAAAAACAAAAATGCAATGGAAAGACTATACGAAGAAAAAATACATTAAAAAAAAACAGAAAATGAAAGGAAAAAGATGAAAAACAAATTAATACAGTAATAAAAGTAACATAAAAATGTACACAAGAACAGAGAGATGGGCCGCACAGTATTTTAAAAAGTTTGATTTTGAAGAGGAGTTGGCTGATGGAACTCTATTTGAAGGAGAAACACGGAGGATCTTGGAAGAAAGTCCTGAAAGAACGACAAAACTGTTCTGAGTTCATTAGGGGCTGATGGGCTGAAGAGGAGGCGAAGTTGAATGTCGAGCTGGTGAAACGGGACTTTCCATCTCCAAAGGAAAAGGTGGGGTGATGAAGACGCATGAAGGAAAGTTGAAGTTTGGTTGGAATTAATTTCCCTCATCGCTGGAGGAAGAGGTTGTTCGGTTGCTGAAGTTGCTAATTAATAAAATGTTGGCTAAGAATGTGGGAATGGGACGAAAGCATTGGACTCAACTGAGAAGACTATTGAAGGAACGGGAAAAAAACAATTAATTGGGATCTGGACGGAAAAGACTGGTTTCTCTTTGG
Source organism: Araneus ventricosus (assembly GCA_013235015.1). Taxonomy (NCBI): domain Eukaryota; kingdom Metazoa; phylum Arthropoda; class Arachnida; order Araneae; family Araneidae; genus Araneus; species Araneus ventricosus. The sequence continues at coordinate 797,396 of BGPR01000291.1, forward strand.
AGAAAGTGGAGCAAATTATGTATCTTCCTTCTTGACGTTGAATTGTTGGCTACTCTTCGGAACCATATTGGCTGATGTTGTTGGCTGGGTGGTGCCATATGGTAGGAGGTTGTGAGGAGGCAAACCGTAGCATAATGGATTGGTGTGCCGATTTCCCCACAAGAACAGAAAGAGGTTTCGGCAAGGTTGAATCTATGGAGAAACGAAGGGAAAGGCCCATGTCCTGTGAAAAATAAAACTTCGTTGCGTGTCCAGTTGATTGGATGTAAGCTAACTTTGGGAATTATGTTGTGAATGAGCCTCCCAGTATCTCCATCATCCCAAGCCATTTGCCAGGTAGCCAACATCTTCTGTCTTAAGAATGTTTTGATAAAAGATTTTGGTAACTCGAGTGGTGTTTCAGGAAAGTTTTCCGTTTCTGCTGCCTCCCTAGCCAGTCTGTCTGCTTCTTCGTTCCCTATGTAACCAGCATGGGCTTTGATCCACGACACTCTGATGTGAGGATGACTATGGAGTAACTTGAAGATTTTCCGGGCAATTGAATTGTGACTCTTTGGGTTTGCTGCTGAATTGATGCTGGCTTGGTTGTCTACTAGAATAGTCAGTTGTTGAGTTGGGAGGGAAACGGCGTGTTCCACTGCTTTGAGAAGAGCTAGGATTTCTGCCTGGAAGACTGTATTTCTAAGAGAGAGCCTGGTAGACCATCTGTGGGAAATGTTGACGTCGGTCAAAACACAGAAGGCTGCACCCACACCCCTCTCTGTTTTCGATCCATCGGTATAAATTCTAAGTCCAGTGTTTATGTTGCCTCCGTCATCCAGGGAAATTTGAGTTGGACTTAGATGTTCCGATGGGTGTGTTGACCATCCGGTAGCTTTTTCTTCAATTTCACTGGGATCGATGTCACTGACGTTTGTAGAAAGAGGAAGTCTAAGTCTGAAGAGTGCTGTGCCACGAGCTTCTCTTTGTAATTGTAGATGAAGAGGAGGGATACCCAGTATGACCTGCAGAGCTGCCGTGGAGGTTGTTCTGTAGGCACCTGAGATCGCCAGGAGGAACGGACGTTGAATTGTTGAGAGTTTTCTGGCGATTCGGACTGTAGGTTCTAGACACCAGGCGACTGCCCCATGCGCCAGCACCCGTTCTGTTACTGTTTTATAAAGGGTCCTTCGATGAAAAAGGGGAACTCCCCAGGATTTCCCTGCTATTTTTAGGAGATTATGATAAAGGTGGGTCGCTCTAGTAGATTGTGCTTTAAGGTGGGTGTTCCAATTCATCTTTTCATCAATATAAATTCCGAGATATTTAATAGCATGGACTCTTTTAATTCTTTCGCCTTGCCAGCGAATGGTAGGTCCCCTAACTAGCTTGCTGATAAGGAGATAATTTGTTTTTTCTGCTGAAATTTGGAGTTGGTTTTTGCTTGTCCAGGTGGAGAATTTAGCAATAGAATCGTTAATTTGTGACTCAAGTTGGACTCTAGTCGGGGCATGGGAAACCAGGACAAAGTCGTCTGCGAAGGCTTGAATGCTGGTGTTAATTGGCCAGTTTTCTTGAAGTATTTCATTTGCGACCAAATTCCAGAGGGCTGGTCCACTGCAAGACCCTTGAGGGCAGCCTTGTTTTTGGTCCCTGATCGCTGGTCCTTCGCAGGTATTTAGGATGACCTTCCTATTCTGGAGAAGATTTTTAAAGATATTAACTATGTTTGTTGGGCATTTACTATTGTCAAGGTAAGAAGAAATTGCGCTGTGCTGAATATTGTCAAAGGCACCCTTAATGTCGATGGAAAGCACCAGTACGTGATCACCACTTTCCTTCCCCTTGTGGATGGTATCCAAGAGTTTCGTGATGGCCATTTCTGTTGATCTTCCCTCACGGAATCCGTACTGAAGATTGCTAAGTCTGTTGTTCTTCTCGAGGTGAAAATTGAGCCGTTGGGTGAGGAGCTTTTCTAGAACTTTACCTATTGTCGGGAGCAGAGATATGGGCCGGTAGGAAGATGCTTCTGTTTTAGATTTGCCGTGTTTATGAAAAAGAATGATATTTCCAACCTTAAGGGGATCGGGAAATTTAGCCAATTTAAGGCAAGTGT
>BGPR01000292.1:0-19424 GCA_013235015.1 Araneus ventricosus
TATCAGATTTTTACGGCTTTCAGACTAAGCATATCACTGGTTTCGTTCTTCTATCGATCTCCGTTGCCGAGTTATTTAATTTTAAAATGAGGGAGTCCTTTGTTGGACACCCTGTACATGGAATAAAAATATTTTATTGTACAAGACTTTGAATTAAATCGATTTTAAACTATCTGTATCTCTCATTTCGAAATGCGAGTTTTATTACATGAATACTCACAAAGATTTGATAAATAACATTTCTGTTGCAACTAGTGAAAAAAAGCAGTTCTGCCAATTATCCTTATGCTTTCTTTGCTTTGCTCATCGCTGTTACTAATGATATCAAATTAATATCCTTGGGATAGAAAATAAATGTATGCAAAAACTGATTATTATGTGATTAATTAGAACCATCTATAGAACAACAGATTGAAATGAAATAATGCAGAACAGTCGCTGAAATTATTTTTGGCATTAACCATACAGCTTTGCTAATTGATGATGGTTTCTTATAGCTTTTACGGATATCGCAAAGAAGAGCGTAGATAACGAGTTTATTGAATGACTGCGAATTTATTTCGCTGCTTCCGGAACAGATTTCTTAATTTCAATCTTTCATAAAATAATTCCAAAGAAAATAACGTAACTGTTAAACCTTTTACAGAAAAAATTTAACTGTTTAACCTTGTTAACCCATTGGCGTAACAATTTGCAGAGATCATCGTATCGACTAGTATAAACCAGTGGGTTAAAGAATGGGAAAGACAGTCTGATCCGAAACAGAATGAATGAATATAATCTTATTTTATGAGGCAAAAAACTATTATTATGACAGAAAAAAGAAGAAATTTAAGGTATTAAAATATTTAAGAAAATGATTTCCCTAAACAAATGATCTGACGTAAAAAATTGGCAGAGTTGTTTTTCGTCATTCTGGATTCAAAAATTATTATGAATGCTTTATTCGATTCACAGAGATGCCTCAATAACCTCATTGCATAACCAGTTTTAATATAACATATTGTCTTTTTTGCTGACTATCTTAACTTCTAATAACTTCGTCTTTTTCTTATTCGATTATGTCCTACAGAATTGACGACAAATTTATTGTGTGAAAATATATTACATAGAGGAAATCAAAATATGTCTAAAAATCCAGAAATATTAAGCTTCATCACTCATTTAAAAGAACATTTAAAAAATGCTTGTCTTTCAGGCGGTTGAATCAACGCCTCCCTGGTCAACAGCCGACTGGGTGATACCTTCTCAACCTGTAGAAATGGTGACGCTGCAGTTCCACAGACCGCCATCCGGCACGGAGGAAAGAAGCAAGACCCTTGGAAAGCAGCCACTGGCCATTCAGTCATTGTCCACCATTCCCGAAGGGCCAACGACAATGGCCACTTCTTCGAGTAGCTTTGCGCCTCAGCAACCTCTCACTTGTGCGAAGCAAACTGATGTATGACCTGGTAAGTTGGCTAGAACACAACAAACAAAACTATTTGACCAAAGAAAATCACAAATAAAGAAATGGATTGTTTTTCTGTAGCTGAATGGTTCCTAATATATATTCAAGAGTGAGAACTCAAGTCCCTTGTTTCTGATGATTTGATTCTAAAATAGCGGTTTAAAAGGTATATACAGGGTGTAGATAATTAAAGTTCGCCTATTCAAAAGGCTCTAGAGTCGTTTCTATGATTCCGAATGAAATCAAATTTTACTAGAATGTAGTACAGGTGATGCGCTCAAAGAAGATGTAGTAGTTGCACCGTCATACGAAACGATACCTTGATCGTAGAAAGAATTTACGTTTAGATTTAAATTTCTGTAACGCTTTTAGGTAAGATAAAAATCTCAAATGAATAGTTCAGTTTTGATTCAATAATAAAGCAGATCTGCAAAAATCACCTCTGATATTGGCACCACTTATTGATGAAATTTTTAACTTTTCCGTCTTTTTTTCTCCCTCTTCTTCTGTTGAATTTTCACTGAGAGCGTTACTTGAAATACATATTAGTGAAATTTTGTTTAATTTGGAACAGTAGAAGCGGCTATATAGCCCTCTGAATACGCGAATTTCAATTATGGACACTCTGTAGAATAACGGGCTTTTAGTGACGGAAGCAGACCAAAATATTTTTACAAATATTGAATATTGATAAGAATTTTTTAAAGATATTTTACGATATACCAAAAGTGAAGCATGTCGTAAAAATTTTGTACAACGTATTTCTGATTGTAGGTCGTTGAAACGCTACTGGTTAAAGAAATACATTAAAAAACAAACTGTTTTTACCTCGAAATCTTGATTATTTTTATATCTTGCTTCGTAATAAATTGTACCATATGCCTCCATTTGTTACTGAATTTATACCTCATTTCCAACACCGAAGTATAGAATTGCAAAACCCAGCTTAAGTTATAGTTAGTACATCCTCAAATATTTGCATGCTTCATTGTAGGTTCGGTCTAGTTTTCAATCTATTTCAAGGTATGTAATTCTCATTTTATTCATTTATTATGTGATTCATATTATAGGATGGGGTTGCTAAGAATATTATAAAAATTCATGCAAGGCAGGTACCCAATGTTAAATTTCAGTTTAATATATAAATATCAATTATTTAACCAATACTGGGTACTGAAATATGCAACACAAAGATAAGCAATTCAAGCTATACTCATATAAATCACCTACCTTTGCAGACCTGAAAAACCTAGCCACTAAATTAAATCATTTGAAAAAGTAAGTACATTGCAAATTGTGAAAATTAAATTATAGAAATTAAAACAGAATCAAATTAGATTTTAAATTATTGTTTATTTAATAATTGTTAAGATTAAGTTTTACTGCCATGATTTTACAAATGATATATTTAGATTAAGATGCGCACCAAATACAGAAAGAACAATTCACATAAAATTACACATAAAAACAGCTGCAGCTTTAAAAGATAAACAAAAGACAATAGCTCTATTATCAAAAAAGCTGAAATTCTTTCATTGAAACTTATTTTGCTCTATGAATTTTAGAGCCAGAATTTAAAAAAGTGAAATCATACTTCGTTTTCTAACGTGTAAGCCAACTAAAAAAAATCACGTGAAATCTTATGTGATGAATTGAAAGAAAAGGCAAATTGCTACCGTCGAAAATTGCAGACCTGAAAAACACATGAAGTTCACCAATTTGTTGGCTGTAATGTTCTTCGCTACTGCAATTCTCTATTACATTTTCAGCAATATTAAAACTCGTTCAATACAACTGAACATTCGTTGCATATTATCACATCTCTAGAATTTCATCGGATCACATAGATTGGCGTACGTTTTTCGTTGTACCAGAAGTCACTATATCTTTGAAGATTTGCATAGTAGAAAAACCAATCCACAAAAAACTTGCAGAAAAAAGTTGGAAAAAGAAGCTGGTGATTCCAATCATTTTCACCTCTTCAAGACACAAGTAAAAATCAGCAATGGCTAGCACTCAGAAGGCCTAACGGCCCTCCAAGAGCCCAACGGCCCTGAGGCCCGATGCTGCCAAAACTCCAACCACTCGTTCAGTCCAGCACAAAGGAATCTAAAATTGCATAACGGAAAACGCTTCCAGTTACAGACGCCAAATTCTTACGCGAAAACAAGATGGCGAAGAAATAGTCCCGTTGAAAAATTTTGATTTTAAAATTAATAAAGTTGATAAATTAATGGAAACAACAACAAAAGTTAAGACAAATAATATTTAAGTCGAATACAACGTAAATACTTAAGAAAAATTTAGATATTTAATGAAACAGCTAAAAATTATCGTTTGAATTTCAAAAGTTGTCAAATATGCCACAAGAAATCAAAGAAACTTTGGTGGCGAAGAATTAAATAATTAAAAATACTGACAAAACCGAAAAATGATGTAGATGCAATTTTTGCAGTCTAACACATATATACAGAGTCTTTGAACAGAAAAATTCAGAAATCCTCGTCCTTTCAATGGATAATATATTGCAAGAGATCAAAAGTATTTATGTCAATATTCGTTTGCAAAAGCAATATATTTGTTCCATGCAATAAATGTAGCTTTTCAGCTGTTTGCAGCAAAATTTCAGTCCCTACAATACCGTATTATTATTATTTCGCTTAACACTCCGAAGTTTGAAAAGATTCTATTAAGACCAACTGATTAATATTCACATTTAGTATTTATAATTTTTTTACAACCGGTTTCTACAAATACTTCGTAATCCTAAACACACACTGTAAGAATTGCTGCCGTATTTTAACTCCTTATTACCAAATATACTATCAATAATATCTTTCCTTTACAAGGAATTTTGAAATGATTTCTATAAAGTATGCATTTAAATACGTCCAAAAAATTAATCGAAGCCTCTATTCAATCCAAAGATGATGAAAATGAATACAGCATGTAATCTTCCGTTGGGCGCAATACAAATGCTAAAAGGGTCGGGCGCAATTCATCTGTGAGATTAGAAGTTAATTTTTTGCTTTCGCTTAAGGAAAAGGATATCAAACTGAACTATTCTGTCATACAAAACTATATTTGCGTTTTTAAATAACTGTTTTGTATTTTCCTGCAATTTCAACTAACAAAATGTCGAGGAATTCAGGAGGGAGATGACATTTGTTTCACTATGAAGTTCTTTATCAATGACAACTGTTGTCGTTGAAATCCTGAAATAATTCGAAATTTTTGAAACAATATACTGGAAATTACGGTCAATATCATTGAATTAGGAGCTGGGACACAGGTGTACGAACTCTTGCAGGTATATGGAAAGAAATATTGAGAAACATTTGGGAAATAAAGAAAACGTGATTAGGCGCAACTCATTTACCAGATTAGCGTGCCCCTCACGTACATCAAAAGAGCACTAGAGAAATAACCACGTCACCCTAGTGTGAATGGTAAAGAGCCAGGAAGCTACTTCTTACTTCACACTACCACACGCACCCTGACTCCAGAGATAAAAATCTCCTGTTTTCTATTTCGATGGTTGGGCGTATACACTTTATTAAACAAAAAAAGATTACAGACACTGTTTAAACATTGACGAAATACATGTGAGAACTATAAAAGCTATGAAAAATTGAGTTATTTACAGGTGAAAAGAAAAACTTGTGAGGCAGAAACATTTTTAAGACAGGCCCCAGAAGTTCACTGCCTTTAAAAACTTGTAAGAGGAATGATTAATGCCCTTCGTATTGAACCTCTAGAGGGTCGGGGTCCATCAGTCTGAGGTCTTTGTGAAGGGGAGAAATCTGGGTCGGAGTCGGATGAAATGGTTGAATCCGTTCCTGTTCTATGAGGTCCTCATTACCAATGAGGAAATATATCAGTTTAGCTATTTTTATTCTTGATAGTTTATTTAAAAGTAAGTTTTTCCACCAAAGTAGAGTATTTTCTGCACTTGGTACGGTAAAATGAAAAGACTCAAGATGAAAAGAAATTGCTTAGAAGAGAGGTTTTTTCTTTTCTCCGCATGTGTAGATATCTGAATGATGTAGCTGGAATCTGTAGAGATAGCTGGGAAAAGGACCATGGCCAGTTTCGAAAAGGATGGCTTTTATTGGCCATGAGGCTTTGGTTAGAGAGACTTTAGGGAGTCAGGTCTCAACTTGAAAAACGGTAGTATTTGGGCTTAGTTTTTCCGTCCATTGATGAATTTGTACGATGTTTCGAATGACATAAAAAGCGCAACCTGTTTCACCTTCTAGATGTGAGCCGTCTGTGTACATAGCCTCATCTGGAGGATGCGGGTCAGAGACTATTGAGACCCCAATACTCGAAATTAAAATGAGCTGGATTAATGAAAATAGGGGGCTTTGGCTATTGAAAATCCTGATATTAAAAGCTTGAGCCTTCCCAATTGCAATCCCTGAGAAGGCAACTGACTCTAACAAGAATGGACTCCATTTGAGCTTCGATATGTAAGGGAGTAATGTCTTCGATCACTTGTAGAGCTGCTGTTGTAATGGTGGAATACGCTCCAGTGATGATGAGATGGAATTTTCTGTGTATTGAATTGAGAAGCCTTTGTGTCCTTGAGTTGATATGTTTTGCCCATGCCGGTGCTCCATAAAGTAAGATTCTTTAACTGTAAAATAGATTTTTCTTCTGATATTATCTGAGACCTAAGTTTGACGTAGCGATACTTCTTATTTTTTTATAAAGGTTTAGCGTTTTATTTTTTTAATTCGGAAAGATGTGTAACGAAATTTAGTTTATCGTCAATAAAGAACCCTCGATATTTGATGCTTGAGTTCCTTTTGAGAAGATTACCTTCCCATCTTATACCTGCTGACCAGCGAGGTCCGTTTCTATCTTGTTGAAGTACAAGTAGTTGAGTTTATCTGCTGAAATATTAAGATTAGGTTTTGTAGTCAAGAATTCAAATTGATTTAGATTTTCATTTGCGAAGGATTTAATCCCTTCAGTCGGAATTAAGAAATAATGGAGTTAGAATTTTTCCTTTGGCATACTGTGCTATACTGCAAAGATTAAAACATAAATGAAATTTCAAGCCTGTAGATGAAAAATTAAAGAAGTTACCCCATGTCAGGCATCCGGATAATACCGGATATTTCAACTGAAAAAGGACTCAAAATCACACAAATTTCACTTCAAAATGTTTGTCAAAGGGTTATAAAATATTATAGAAGACTTTTAAATGGTAAAAAAAGGATTGAAAACAGGAAATTACTTGAAAAACAAAATTCACCACCGAGCTCCATTTTGGGAAGAAGGATGATTTTCTCAATTTTTTTTGAAAAAACTAAAAAAAAATAAATAAATAAAACGATTCCACGCCCGAAACAAAAAAATCTTGAAATGATTATATTGATAAAAAAACCGAGAATCAAATAAAAAACAGCATGTAGTTTCGTCAATTATTGAATTAATAGGAGCAGTTCAAAGTTGATGACCGGTATACCGGACACCAGGTCTGAAGGGGTTAAGTTTAGCCTTTGCTTGTGCTTTTATAAGAAAGATGAAGTCATCTGCGAAGGCTTGCAAATGAACTTCTTGTGGCCAGGATTCAGTTAGAACTTCTTTCACCGCAAGATTCCAATATGCTGGACCAGTGCACGAGCCCTGTGGGCAGCCCCGATGTTGTGGGAGTGTAGCTGGTCCATGAGGGGTATTTAAAGTTACTTGCCTGCCTGAAAGTAATTCTATTAAGGTTTCTTTTGTATTGGAGTGGAAATTAATATTATTTAGACTGTTTTTGATTGAATTATATTCAAAGTGGTCAAAACCACGTTTTATGTCATGTGAGATCACCAATGCATGTAGTTTTGTTGATCTTGCATTTCAATTTTATCTATAAAGTCAACTATCGCTTCTTCGGTTGATTGTTTCCAGTGAAACTATATTGCTTGCCCTCTTGCAGGTTGTGTGTCCTAAGAAGAAAGTTAAAACGTTCTAGCAATCATTTTTCTAATACTTCACCTAACGTTGGTAATAGCGACACAGAGCAGTATGACTTTGTTTCCGACTTTGGTTTTCCTTTTTTGTGGAATAGGACAATTATGCCTACTTTCAATGGCTTCGGAACACATTGAAAATTGAGACATTTATTATAAAAAGAAAGGAGCCCTTTTGGAAAATGTTTAAATAGAGATTTAAGAATAACAAAGTTAATGCCATCATAACCTGGAGCCTTTTTTACTGGGAACTTTTGTGTAATCCTTTTCAATTCGATTTGAGTGAAAGGTTTTCCTATATGATTATGAAATGTAGGTTGGCGTGGGAAGGAGCTAAGCTCCTGTGGATACAGTTTTTTTAAAATATTAAGCGCCATTTTCTTATGGTCGCCCGTTTCTGGTTGTCCAAGAATTTTAAACAATTTCGAAGGAAGGATATTGTCTTTTATGAAAGATATAGATAAGATAATTTTTTAAAACACGCTTTTTAATTTTCTAATTTCTGTTGATAGTTGAGTTCCCGAGGTTTTAGATGCATTTCTCTGGAGAGTTCTAAGCTCTTTCTCATTAATGTCAAAATCTTGGGTCCACCAATTGATGTTAAAATTCTTTTTTACTTCACTTTTTGTTTTGTAAAAACGTGTACAAGCCTGGAAAATTGACGTTTGCAAGTTCGATGTCACCTTGCCAAGATCTTCCTTTGAGTTACAGAATTTAGTTTCTTGTTGGATGGAATGAACTTTGGATTTAAAATAATATTGAATTTATTGTGACCCCATCGGCCGTTTTAAACCTAATATATGAATGAGATTGCATTTTAATGTTAAGTTGAATTTTTTAAAATTATAGTCACTGAAGTTAATATCTTCAAGAAATTCCCAGCACGTTGAACTCGAAAGTTGTCCAATTGAAGGTGTGAGTTCAGGCCAGCCTTTGGCGTTACGTTGTTGAAAGTTCGGGCCTGCATGTTTAACATTAAGAAGTTGAAGATTGGTGCTGGATATGAAGTCATCCATTGCATTGCTTCGAGGGTTATCATTTGGATAAACGCAAAGAGTGCTGAGCATGCATATAAGCTCCAATGATCACTGATTCTTGAGTGAGTGATATAACAAATTGCGAGATATCTTGAATTGTGTGTATGTGTCCTATATATCTGAGTAGGGAGAAGAGTACCCTGCAATGATCTAAAGTGGGCCAACAGATGTTTGTATTTTTATTACCACTGCATTTTCTTTTGTTCTAAAATATAATTGGAGTATTAGCTGAGGGCAGGGAGATTATGCCTGCCTTGCCGTTTCTTTTCTCTGTAAAATCCTCACTTAGGCATAAAAAATATGGGTGTTTCATCTCAGAGATTAGTTGCGCCTGACGGAAGGTTAAAACAGTCTAATAATTTATTTCAAAGCACAAGACAAATCATAATTGAAAGAACATACCATCTCCAACGATCTTTTCTTGTCCTCAAACTAATTTCACCGATAGTCCATCCGCGACTCCCTTTTATTCTGCATTTCGTCGCGTTTGTTAACATTTTCCGCCCCGGTTTCGTAGCCGTACAGCTTAAATCATTTCACTATTTGTATGCCATTCATATTCACTCTTTTATATTACATACAAATCTGCCCGTTATGCTGCTAAAAATTTATCTTAGCTTTTCACGACAAAGGCATTGTTCCTTAGCTGAATTGAGTGCAAAACAACAGACGCTTAAAGAGAAAAAAGGAGAAGGCATAGAGAGATCAGCTGGCACTCCCTCTCCAAACTTCCACACCACAGCAGCGGAAGGACAGCTGAGCCCCTACATATGAGTTAACGTGCAACAGCAACAATACAAGACGGATCTTTAGTGGTAACGAGTTTCGAATCTGGTACCCTCCGGCCCCGAAGCCGAGACCTTATCACTAAGCCACCGCGACCCTTCTGTATCGCAGAAATACTATTGGAGGAAAAGTTTTCTGTTCTTCAAACAAAAAGACTAGTAGCTTAAGAATGTTTAAATACAAATGTATTCTTGAAAATAAAAGGTTTAGAAATACCTTAAAAGCATTACTTATGCCATCGAGTTCCGAAAATTCTTTATTTTAAAATGATTTGGATGTAGAAAACAGATAAAAAAATCATTTATTTCATCTTTATTCGATTGAAAGATATAAGCGAAAAATTTCTCATTCTGAGCGCTTTCGAATGCACTTAATAGGGGTTTTTTCGTAAATGCAAAGGATACAATAAGAGGAAGTATTTATATTTATGCAGCAACTACCATCTTTAAAAGACCCCCATTAACTCAAAGAGAAAGGCAGTCAACAGTCTGGAAATATTTAGCTATTGATATGAACAGTATCCATAGACCTTAAATCTGCATATAACGATGGGTTTAACTCAACTCTTGCCTTTGTAAAATTCTTTCTTTTTCCAACCAAGAGGCCATTTTCAAACCACGAGTTTTTTGTAAAAAAACCGGCTTTAAAAACGCGCCGTAGGAATAGGATCCAATTTAAACTTTGCATTTTTCTTGTAAGCCTTTCAGCAGCGAACATAACTTCACGATAGAGTTGGAGCTAGGTAGAAAAGGAAAATATACAAACAACTAAAATAAATGTCGAGTTTTATATTTCGTTTTATTCTTTTGTTCTTTATTTTTCTTTAAAAAATGCATGTTCAGGTACAAAATTGATTCCAAGGTCCGCAAGCTTCTGCATTTCCTGTTTCTGGAGAATTTTTCTTTATTTTTCAAACGTAATAATTCGTACTGCCATTCGAAAAAAAAGAATACACATATATCCAGAAGTTCCTTTTTTATTTTATTTTTGTTCTTTTTCGAATTTCTTGATTTTTTTACTATTTTCAGTTCGGGAAAAATATGCAAAGTTACCGAACCTTCATCGTTGTAGGAAAGGAGAAACATGAGGGGGAGGATAGGGAATATTCTGGGGAGGGATGAGTTTGAAAGAAGAAGAAAATAGGCAGAACGTATGAAATGAAATATCTATGTTTTTCATGAATTTCTCATTTATTGAAAACCTCTTTGCGCTTGCCAAAAAATTGAAATGAGATTGTGAATTGGATGATACAAACCATCCTTCTAAAATAAATTGAATTTTCAACGATAAAATATTTTACTTAACATTCATCCGTTTGAAAAGACGGGAAACAAAGAAAAGCAGTAGTTGTAATTTATAAAATGAAAATTTTCGGTTAAAGAAATGTCATCTTCGAAATGCTCTACCCAAAGTCATTTTGTATATGTGTTTGTTAAGTTTTCGATATTTATTTTTTAGAATGAATTAACAGATTATTATTTAGAATTATAGATTATTTTTTAGAATGAATTATTTGTTAGTCAAGTTGTTATACATGATATGATTTAAAATTTGTGCATCTCTGGTTAAAGTTTTAAATTTATTATTGGTTAGTCAAGTTCTTTTCCATGATGTATCCATCTATAGATTATGTCTGAGTGAATCAAGATTAAAAATTGTGATTAGAAAACCCTTTGAATCTTCTTTTTTCTTTCCTACCTAATCAAATTACATCTTCTGTTTTAGGAATGTATCGTAGGTTTTCTTCAACTATGATCTCATAGGAAACTTGAGATAATTTCAGATACCACTAATCCTATAGTATAGTCTTTGAATATCAAAATCTGGATTATTAAGTTAAAAAATAATATAATTTAATTCAAGTTTGACCCAAAGTTAATTCAATAAAATTGCGGGAATAAATAAATATTTGAAAATCCAGAAAATATACTTCAAAAGAATTGAAAATGCACACTTAAAAAAGTTTACCTGGAATTTTCGATTGCAATTTATTGCTTCAGTAAAATCATTTCAATTTCCACATAGAATTACTTGAAACGATTCCATTAAGTGTTTTTCTTTTGTAAAAATTAGAAATTCTGCGTACTACTTCAGCATACTTTTTTTCCTTATTGAAATGGTATCAATGTGCTTGAAATCAAAGTTATAAGAATAATGTTCTTGCTCATCATATCTAACTGCACATCGCTTTTCGATGTGCTGTGACTTCACGTCTTTCCTTCTCCTACGTGATGAATCCCAACTTATTATTATTTTTATTTTAGAAGTATAAATATCTTTAATATAAAATTACATGATTAATTATTTATAATCATATGATTACATATAAAATATAATGCGTATTATACATATATAAAGAAATGTGTCGTTAAAAAATGTGTTTATTTCATATATTATTCCTTTTAACAAAAGTTATCTTTTCTTCCAGATATGAAAAAGTGCAGTGAAAAAAGCATCAATAAAAATTCCAGGATTTAGGGAATGTAAATACGAAAAAAATTCTTCTGTGAATAAATTAAAGTATAAGAGATGTGATACACTTTGTGATATACCTTCGCACTCGAATTTTCAAACTGATTGATCAATGTAATAATGAAGAGACTCAAAAGACAATTTGTAAGCATTTGTGTTTTATATCGAGTAATCATGTTTCATGGAGATACGAAGACTTCTAAGGAAATTTGCTGTAAAACTATTGTGGTGCAAGCATGAGTTGTTGATTGTTACAGTACATTTCCATCTTTTTTAATCATCTAGAACACAGTTGATTGAATATTTTAGTTCTTTATAAACAAGTAAATATATGTTTGTTCTATTCGAAAATTAACACTTTATGGTGACGAAATAGTTTCATTAATTGTATTTGAAAAGTGTGTTAATTCCAAACTCGTGTGGAACTTACCTTTGTAATTTTAAACTTACTCTGCATGCTACATAAGATGGAATTAATTTAATTTTTTATGTATTATCATTTTGATTATTTTGATCAATTTATTCATTAGTATATCATAGGAGAATCTTATGAGAATTTCGTAGTATGAAATTAAATATTTTATAATTGAAACTGAAAAATGACTCAAATATCTTCTAAAGTTTAAAAATTTCCTCTACTTTTCTTTTTTCTCTCAAACAGAGAGCAGAATTTTTTTCTCTAGTTAGGATTCATAATATTAATTTCTTCTTTCTGCATATTAACGAAATATAATATGAAATCATCTTTATAAATTCATAATATATCTAATCGATAAAATATTAATTTAATATAACATGAAGTTTTAGATTTAAATTCATAATATATGTAATCAATAAAATCTCAATTTATTATAACATGACTTAACTTAAAACTTAACTTAATCTAATTGAGATAACATGAAATTTTAGATTTAAATTCATAATATATCTAATCAATAAAATCTTAATTTAATATAACATGACTTAACTTAAAACTTAACTTAACCTAATTAATATAACATGAAATTTTAGATTTAAATTCATAATATGTTTAATCAATAAATCTTAATATAAATAAACTTATTTTTCCTTTGCATAAATAGTTTTAAGTCACATCATCATTGCTTTCGGGAATAATTACTTTATGTAAAATTAGAATTCATTGATCACATAAAATATATTTCATAAATTTGGATTAAGAATGATTGAATACAAATGAAATTGCTCCAATCCCTTGAACAAACAGAATTTGTCATTGAGTTAGAATTTATTTTATGCCTAGTATAACATAACTATTTTCCTGAAACCTGTTTCTATCAAAAGCTAAAGTCAAGTTTAGGTTAGTTAAGATGTTAAAACAACTCCTTTAAATACCAAAGTTTCTAGAATTCCACTTACGATTAGAATTTTTTTTCTTGTTTATTAGATTGATTAGTATTAATACTGGTTGACTCTGAAAATAGATCGTGAGAATTATTATTAGTTTGTAACATTCATAACCAAAACATTTTTAGCATTTTAGTTATGTAATAAAAAATTGATTGAATTAAGTTATAAAAATATAATTCAGATACTTGGATTTTTTCTGTTTTCCTTTTCAACAAATCACTGCTTACTAATATGATGCTATATTTGTATTTTTGATTTTTATTAAATGTTTTTTAAACTTTATAGTCAAACGCATTCCTTGTTACAAGCTATATGATATTCATCATGTACCAAAGCACAACGATAAAACTGGTCAAATTATAACTGAAAAAACCAGCAGTCCCGGAGTTATTTTATCACATTAAAATAAGGTTAAAACATCAAAAGAGAGAACAGCATAACAAAATGTCATTAGTTTTAAATAAAGCATGTTGGTGAAGATATCGGATGTCAAGGGTTTTAGCGGAGAAACCTTATTTATGCTCTTACGTTGGATATAAAACAAATCATAATCCTGTGTTAAATATTGGGCAACTTATATATATTATAAACTCTTTAACCATAAAGTAATATTAAAAAAAATGTTCCAGTTCATTGATGATGCTTTTTCTAAATTTTCAGCTTATGTTCATATAATGTGGTGGAATTATTAAACGAAGGCAAAAATCCTCCTGATATTTTTAAGACACGTAGCTAAAATTCTAATTCTACCTTAAAACAAGAACTATTGAAATGAATTATGGTAAACGTGAAAAGAGTAAAAACATTTAAGTACTAGTTTTCAAGAAATGGTATCTATAAAAAAACATATTGCAGAAACAGAATATCACTTATGGTTTTTCCTCCTTGATGCAACTTTTTGCCTTCTCTGGAAAAAAATTAGAAAAACGTAATAAACAGAGACGTGCGGTGTACTTAAAATACTAATAGCTTCTGTAATGATTTCTTAACCTTTAATGGTCCTTGAATTCTTACCTGCGCTGTATTATAAATTACAAAAATTGAATATGTACTCAAAGCAAAATAAAATCTAAAGATCTAAAACACAAATCGATAGTCAACAGAAATTTATATATTTTTTCGCATTTTTATACCGTTTACCGTTCTTATGAAAAAGTGGAATTCTATTTACCGTTAAATAACTTTGGTGCTTAAAAGCTCTTGGCAAACGCTACATGCTGAAATAAACCATATTTTTAAATTTATCCTATAAAATATCAGAATAGATAATTTAAAAAGATTTAGTATAATATTCAGAATGGAACTGTGAATGCTTAGGTTGATAAGAGACTTTTACTTGTTGATTAAATATGCATATGAATATTTTTGCTCAAAATTCTCAAGGATTTCTGCAATCTTTATGCCATATTGAAATTAGTATTTAAAGCGAGTTTGTATTTAGAATTCAATAAATTTATTTATGCTCTAAAAATGAAATATTTATAATGAAACAACAACGGAATTATTTCATGAAAAATTAAATAAATATGTATATTTCAAAATATAATTCACTTAACTGTTACAAAAATACATTTTTAATTAAACCGATCTATATCATTGCGTAAGGTATGGCTGAGAATTATTTTTCTCATTGAAATTAATTAATTTTTAAAAAATTTGTTTGAATTTCATACTAATAATTTAACGGAAACAAGATACAAACACATGAGAGTTTATTGCACTTAAGAACTTGTTGAATCAGTTATTAATTACTTTGAAACCATGTGCGTTTATTGAAGTAGAGAAAATAACTGATAATCAAGTGATGTTTTGTCATTTATATGAACATAATACCTTTAAAAATTAACTGAATTTCACATTTATTCTATTTCGAATTTGGAGCATATAGCAGCACCCAATGAAATAATTGCAGTGTCTGATATATAATAGAATAAGTCTCACATCCAGGCAGTGATTTGCTCCAAACCATATTTCTCGTATTTCTAGACTGCATAACGACAACAAGAAATGGTAACTTATAATTAAATTGTTAAGTGAAAGCCATAGTTTCTATCATAGATTACATATGCATTTTATGCAGTCATTCATAGATGTGTAATTGCCATTCTTTAATTTAATATTCAGTCAGATATGCTTCAGAGTTATTACAACATCAATATATTCGCTCGATTCGAACAGACTAAAGTTTAGAAAGGAAACGATTATATGCTTGATAATCCGTTGATGACACTTTGACTAAGAACGGGAGATCTTTGGTAAAAAGTCCTCTTCGATAAAACTTAAAAAGGAATTTTCTATATTTTCTTTTTATCGGGGGGGGGGGACCTCTCTCAAATTTATAAATCAATTTTGTGTAAGATAGTTATATTTGGAATGTTTAAAAATGTCATTTTTTCCTGATACAAAGTCAGATTTGTTCCAGAAATTTCATGATAAATTCAATAATAATTAAAAATTATGTACAAAACTATGTATCATTCAATTTATCATTATATTTTTTTGCAATCACGCTTGCTTTTGGATTCATGAATATAAAAAAAACTTTTAGTAATAGGATTGAAATGCAGTTGTTCGAAAAAATGGAAAATGGAATGATTTCATTTGTTTCCTTATTATTCATTCTTTTAAATTGTATTTCTACCTTTTAGAAAAAATTACATTTGCCATTTAGTTCTCTCTCCGTGTCAACTGAAACATTCTAAATTCATAGTTATTCATTAAATTAAACGAATAAATATCTGGAAATGAAAAAAAAATCGCCTTATATTAACACTTGTATGAATAGTGGCGGCTCGTGCTAAATCACAGTTGGGGTGCTGCAACAAAGTCTACACTACGTACTAATGTTTCTTGCTTGATATAAATTAGGAAATTTTTAATTAATTTTCAATAGTTTAATCCTCAGTTAATAAAAATTATTATTAGATTTTTGAGTTCAAATTATTTCTAATAAAGAAATTTTTAATTTAGAAATGACTTGTTCCTGACTAAAAGTAATTAAGATTTTTTAAAATGATTTCCCACAGTTATTTTTGCAAAATCCCTTACTTTCATTTATAAGGACTTAGAGAATCGTCTTAACATGAAAAAAATTCGTTGAAAGCTTCAAGTTGAAATAAATACATATGTAGGGATAAAGGTATTATTTATAGATATTAATAAAATAACTTCAAATTAAATAAGTTCTTCTGGTTTTATTTCGAGCGAAATGATCAATAACGTTTTCCACAGCATTGGTATGATCGTTAAACGACATAAAAACCCTAAAGGACAGACAAATAAATAGAATTTCTCTGATAGATTTCGCCTTTCACAAATTTGTTAAAATCTTATTCCTAATTTGAATTCTTCTAGCTGTTTCGCTTTTCGAATTCTATGTTCATATAAATACCGACAGACATTCATAACTTTTATTTTTTTCTATGTAGATGGGAAGAACGGGGAGCTCTAAAAAGTAGCTATTCCTCAAAGTCTAGACGTAAAATATTTTAGCAATACCAATTTTTTCTTTTCATATATTACGAATTCGACAAAGGAAGAAGAAATGGTTAATTTAAGGAATTATACCTACCTATAAGTGATCTCTAGTGCTTCTCAATGTAAATGCACTAGTTGAAGCTCTTTGAGACGCTATATTCATTCAAACTTCCTTCATTTCATTCTTAATGGCTAACACAGGCACTAGAGCCGCTTTATTTGATATTATTTAAAAATTTATGTTTCTTGAAGTTAAACTCTAAGGCAGAGCTTCTTCTTTACAATCATAATTGAAAAGTACAGAATAATATTGGGGTTTTTTAAATTTTCCAACTCACTCATTTTAGACTTATCCACATTTAGAAGTAAAATCTGTTTAAAAATCAATATTTTTGCATTCACAAAAATTTCATCCCATGAATGTAGAAAGAAAAAATAATTCAAATCTATCTACAATAATTTTTCTAACTAATTTTTTAATTTCTCATCAATTATTTCATCCTGTATTATTCATTTTTATTTAATTTTCATTGACGATTGTTGATTTTCAAATTTCATCCCGTGAAACATTTCTTCGCAGTTGGAAAACAATTCCCTTTCTCGCGGGGTAGATAATCGTTATTCTCGATCGCTTGGCTGCTGTTCAGATACTAGTTCAATTCTTAGTTAAACGCCTCATAATGAAAAATAAGACTGATTGATATTGCATTTCAAATGCGCATGCTCAAGCAGACGGAACTTGGACAAAGGGAATTCATAGTTCTAGAAAAGCGAAAATCTTTCTAAGAAGACAACGGATAAGGAAAATTCACTGAATTACCCTTTGTTTTCCTCTCTTTTCGGTTCAGCTGAAAGCGTCAAAAGTTAATTTTATAGATGGATTTGGATATTCTATGCAAAAATAAATAAATAAGTTATTAAGTTAATGCACTGAAGAAAGATGTGGGTGCTGTAGTTCCGCAGTCCCTAAACACGAGACGCCCCATTTCACACAAAAAAATCTTTCAAAAGACATATTAGAACTTTCAAATGATATTTAAAGTATCTGCACAGAAGCTGTATAATTATTTTTAAATTTTCAGGCTTAAAAATCTAAACTGAAATTTATGCATATAATAATTTTTGAAATTCTGACCTGCATTCCCCACAAGGTTCAAACAGGTTTATTATTAGTTTTAAAAAAGTTTTACAATGTAAGAGTGCAGTCTAACTGCCATAATATTATACAGTAAAGCATCATTTATCATGGTCTTTCAAGAAAGTAGCGTAAAACGGCGTATAAGGTAGGGGGCCCGAATATCGCCTACGTTCCTAATATCGCCCACCATGGTTTCTTCTTAATTTTTAGTGGTATATGGTGGCAAATAGATACAAAGCTTCTCCCTTAGGTAGTTGTATGAGGAAGCCATTTCAGCCTGTGTTGATTTTTCAATTTTCTGTGAATTTTTGTGTAAAGGGAGTTAATAATCATATTTCATTAATTTTAATATAATCGGTAAAGTTCAATTGATAATGTTAAATCATTTCAGGCAGTGACAGTCACTGTAATTTGCTACATTTCGGTGCGGTTTGTTTCTTGGCTTGCGATCCGATTCTGAAGAGGATGCCACCAACTTTTAGTGCTAGGTTGTTCCTATTATCGCCATTTGGGTATTACCATTATCGCCCTAGACCTTTCAAGGGAGCTATATTAAAAGGAAAATTACCTTTAAAAATACGTGGTTGATGTCATATCACCTGACAATGCTCCTTCTTTTTTAATTTTTTTAGGGGAAAAGTACATTAACTACATTTCTAAAAGTACGAAAAAAGCTGTCTTGTATTACTTTAAATTTTGTTCTGCCTTAATTTTCATGTTTAATAAAGAATGTATGAGCATAGCTTAAGTTTGACTTCATTTCAAACCATTTCACACATTGACGGTATTACGAACATATAGTGGGCGATATTAGGAACACTTTGTTTTAGAAGGAAAAATTTTGCAGTCGCAAAAAAAGTGTTGGTCTGTTTATTATAGAGTTGTAATTGAGTATATATTTGGATAACAGTTCAGATAATAGATTGGAACTATTTTTAGATATATTTGCACATTAATTAGCCTTCTGATTAAAATAATAGTTTAAGTGGGCGATATTTGGGCACCTACCATAAATTAATTCATTTGAAAATTTAATAAACAAATTTGGTCATTACAAATTTAATGCTACTAAAGCAAATATATTTAAAAGTTATTATTTCTATGCTTCGTTTAAAATACCTATTATATTACTACATAGTATGGAAACATAATGAGATGATAAATTAAATATTTATCATAAAAGAGAGAAAAATCATACCTGTATTGTATTACCTCAGTACTAATTACACATTTATTATTTTATACAATTTATGTACATGTAGGTTGGACTGGCAGAGAGGAAAAGGATATTACCCCCTGCTTTTCAGAAAAGTTTCCTCCTTAATAGAAACGGAGAAAATATTACTGAGGCAGAAAATTTTTCGAATTTTAGAAGGGGGGACCGACGTATAAACGAAGAACTTCTTCATTACAATGATTACGAATGAATCGGGACTGGGATGAAACGACGTATAAATAATATAAACTAAGCAGGAATGATAAACATATAAACGGTGTTTTACTGTAAAAAATTGTGATAAACGCTCACCAGATTCACTCACATTAATAGAATTCTTTTCTTTGTCGGTATAAAAATGTTCCATATCTAAAGCATTTAAAAGATCTAGTTTGTAGGCGGGAAAATGTATTTATTGTTGAAGGGAGTCAAATAATGCGACGTCACAATCGCATAAGAAACGGTCATGTCGTCTAATATCTAATTGAGCGCTTTGTAAATGTGCGTGGTG
>BGPR01000292.1:19434-48997 GCA_013235015.1 Araneus ventricosus
TGTCGTCTAATATCTAATTGAGCGCTTTGTAAATGTGCGTGGTGACATGATGTTTTTCGTCTTGTATGATGAACACCGTTTTAAATATCCAAAACATGTAAAGTTTCCAGTTTATAGAAGAAGAAAATATATTTATTGTTTAATGGAATCATATAATGTAACGTCACAATCGCATGAAAAACACGCGTGCTATCTAATATCTAATTTCGTGTTAAGTTAGGGTGCGCGTTACTACATAACGTTTTCCCCTCTGTTTGATAAACAGTGTTTAAACAATGAATATTTGCAGGCCATTGGACAAGTGTCACTTTAGAACGAGCTGACTCCGAGCCCGGAAAACTGATGTTCATCCGTATTACGCATGTGTTTCTAAAGTTTGAGTATATTGTCTTTTTAAATTCATAGTTTTTCTTATGCTGCAAATAATTCATTAAGCGATGTTATGCTCGCCTCCGTTGTTGTTGATAGATTTGATTTTCGAAATGGAATTTGTTTCAAGAAAAAATTGGGTTATAAATCTAAAAAAGCAGTAGAATGATATGTATGTGTGTATGTTTGTGTCGTGCATATTTTTACGTGATTTTAGATTTAGATTCGAAATGTAATTCGTGGAAATGTGCAGTTATAATGGATTTTTAAAGAATATTGTACTACAATGTTTATTTTTATATAAAATGTAAAAAATGCATATTCGAGATTGTTATTTGTAATGAATAATGTATTATAATAAAACATGTTAAAAGTTGTTTCGTGGTTATTTTTGGGATAGTTACAACTTTATGAGTTTAACAATAATAAATTAACATGTAAACCCGATTTGAAATGCAAATCTTTGAAATGTAATTTTATTTCAGTCATTTACCATGGCA
This sequence comes from Araneus ventricosus, assembly GCA_013235015.1. Taxonomy (NCBI): domain Eukaryota; kingdom Metazoa; phylum Arthropoda; class Arachnida; order Araneae; family Araneidae; genus Araneus; species Araneus ventricosus. The sequence continues at coordinate 20,304 of BGPR01000292.1, forward strand.
TTTTACCTACTTTTTGCACTTCTGGATATTAGATATTCTACAAATAGAATGATTGTTGACGCTTCTGTACAGTTAGATAAGCACTATGATTTCCCCATTTTGGACACTCCGAGATTAGCAGTTGGAATATTAGTTTATCAGACATTTTTTACACACTGAATAAAATTTATTAAGCTCAATATTTATATTTTTTGATTTCATCAAAAATATTAATGAATTTTCCGAGGAAGTAGAATACAGAAGCATTCCTTAGCATAACAATTGATTGAATTAACATGAAAACTTGTTGTTATACAGTGATGACTATCTTAGATTGCATTGTATTTTCTAAACGAGGCTGTTGGTATCACTTAAAGGAGTCGCAATAACAACCAGCGAGAGTGTTCTCCCCTAAACTTTCTCGTAAACACCCTAACACATGTCGAGAAAAAATAAGCTAAAAGGAAGTAAAACGAATAAGCGTCCCTAACGCAGTGGAGAACAAAATAAGCGAAACGTCATACCACGGGGTTTCGAAGGTTGTGTTTAACCGGAAAGAGCATCAGAAGTCGGCGTGATTACGCAATAGTACTGCATAAAATAAAGAAAACCAAATTTGCAAGTTAAAGGCCTTTTTTTCAACCGATTGACACAAAAATTGAATGCAAATATACAATTAAGGTTGGAATTCCACACAACAAAATTTCATTTATCTAAGTAATTTTGTTAAGAAGTTATTGCGTTCTAAAGTATGCGATTATACAGACCGACAGACAGACAATCCTTTGACGGATGTGGCCTACAATATGCTACAGACCTACATACTTGATTATAAAACTGTGTATCAAATTTTATCGATCTAGATATATAAGTTTTTGAGTTATAGTGTTCACATGAACACGGACAGACAGATAGATTTCTCGCCCATGGATTTTGTCCAAAATTTGACACAAACCTACAAATCTTGTGTAAAAATCACATACTAAATATCATCTTTCTAGCTCTAATACTTTTCGAATTATCGTGTTCACAGACAGATAGACATAATTCCAAAATTGTGTTTTTTGTACTCGGGGAGGTCAAAAATTTGGAGTTTCATCAAAATCTCGAGTTCGAATTTTTTGACGATTACAAAGAGAAAGCTCTTTTTATACTTCGTATACGAGGAAGTAAAAATGGCTATGCAATCATGTATTCCTATTGCAAACCGTTTAAAATTACCCTTATTTCAAAAATATCAATTACGGTATTTAAAATTATCATGTCATATTCATAAAAAATGAAAAAGATGTGTCTCCATTGATGATTACTGTAAATGCAACAAAATAGCAATTTAATAAATAAATAATAAATCTTTCCAAAATTAAACGGTTTTCAATCTATATTGTAATTTCAGATAGAGGTATTTGTTTATATTTTCCTCCATAAAAAAGTATATTTAAAATAAATACTATAATTTAACCATTGTCGATATGCAAATTTAAAGAGAAAACAACCTAATTAATTCAAATACTGAAACTTTATAACAATTTAAGAAAACAAATTTACTTTAAAAAGTAAAGTTCAAATTAAATTTAGAATGAAGTTATACCCTTTACATAATTATCACATTTCTTCTTTTAACTTATATGAAAGGGACTCTCTTTAAAGTTAACGATTTTTAAACGTTTGAGATAAAACATATTTGAAAGAAAATTGAATTTGGAATAAAATATTTCCAAAGAGCTGAAATTCAAAATACGGATTTTACTGTGTTAACAAATTTGACTGAAATTACGTTTAAAGGTCATTAATATTAGATATCAATTAATATAAATTTACTTTTCACTTCATAAATTATAATTATTTTTATTATATGTAAAGGAATCTGTATACAAACGATTCATCCATTTACTTTATTACATTTAATCTGCAGGTTATACATTTACACAAAAATGTATGTGTTCTTGCAAAATGTATAATTAATAAAATGCAAACAAATTTTCCTGTTTAATGAATGAGGTATAATAGAAAAAAAGTAGCCACTTTTTTCATTTCGTTAGTACATGAAACAATAAATGGGTATATTATATTCTAAATAAATATATTTTATGTGTAATCAGAGTAAACATTACTTTTATTTTGTATTTTACAAACATAAATTGAATTAATCTCTTGCAAGCCTCGTATTTCGGGCTTTGGGGCTTTCGTATAGGTAAATTCTGAATTAAAGTATATTTATAATACCATCAAATTTATAAAAATCATTATATTAAACGAAATTAATTTTCCATATAGAGTTTACTGTAGAAAAATTGTTTATATAGAAGCAGCAATTTTTCGGTCCCAGTCAATTTTCCACGAGTTTAATAACCATTTCATGAAGAATGGCTTTGTTTTGTTCTGTTGCCGAAAATAACTCAGAATTCGAAGCAATTCGACATTAGACTATATATCTGGTGTTTAAATGAATTATGAACTGAACTATATAAAATGGATAAGCACTTGAATGTAAATTACTATTTGATATAAAGAAGACATATTTATGTATAATTCTTTTAGCAATTAATCACCACACAATTCCTAAAAATTAATATAGCGGCAAGAGTCTGCATACACATAACAGATAATTATTGTATTTAAAATTTTATACTTGGATTTTATCGACTGAAATTTATGTATGTTTTCACGATGAAAGTAAATTTAATAAGCTCAAATTCCATATACACATTTTAATCTGTAAAGTTTAATTCCGATGTTGCGAGTCATCAGACAGGCAAGTCTTTCTACCTCTAATGTGAAAAACTATATCTAAAATCTATAATAAGTTCGAATTTAATTGTTAGTAGAACATAAGAAAAAATTGTTCATCATTTCTTTTTCACAATAAAAAATTTTCATTATTACAGAGGCTGTTCGCACAATTCTTAGACGATTTTGTTTCTCCGTAGGAAAAATTCGTCCGCTTGGGAAAAATTTATTTTCACAACAGTTACATTTTTGAAACTATATCATCTACTACCTAAATATTTTGTTTACATGCAAAATAGAAGAAAAACTGGAAGGAAGGCCACGCTTTTCCTCTTTCCGTAGAGAGTTATTCTTATTTAGTTATTCAACGACGCTTTGAAAGTCATTGTTTCCCGATATCTTAAGTCGCGATAGGTGATATTATTATTAAGAAAGGAAAAGAAATCGTCAAAGCCTGACTTCAAGCGGAAAAGTTGTTTCAAATACGTATCCACGTGAAAAAACGCAGTTCTTCGAATATTGCAAAAGTGAGATTTTAATGTTATCAGAAAATCTCCAAGCCAAAGATTTGTTACAAAATCATTCAAATGGTCAGTAGTAACTGTAAACAAAATTATTAACACTGAGTTGAATCTTAAGAAGATCAGAAAAATACAACTCTCATCGTCTTTATCCACGTCATACATCTGAACTAAGAACATGTTGCAGAATTCTTTACGAAAGATATTTATCCGGCGAAAATTGGAAAAAGTTTCTAACAGTAGATGATACTTGGGTCTATTTAAATGACTGCAAGATAAATTTATTATCATTAAAGAGAAGGAAACAAATCTTAAAACCTGATTTAAAAAATCTGAAGAAAGTTTTTATTAGAGATTTATGATTGTTACTGGTTTTTCACATAATGGCAAAATAAAATTAAATATAGTGGAGTAAAAGGTTAAGATCAATTCCTCATACCATCAGGAATTTATTTTATCCACAATATTCAAATAAGAAATGTCATCTCTTTACCCACAGTGCCGTCAATCAGTAGAACCGAATCAAGACGAAACAAGCAGCCACACACACAATCCACTGTTAATTTCCTGGAAAAAAATGTGTATTAAGACTGTACCCTTCACTCATATCCCTGCTATACCTGTTGATGCATCACCCATGAATATTTTCGCTTTTCAAATTTTGCAAAATGCGCATGATCCAAATGTCAGCCTGCCACCCTTTGTGGACTTTGGAAAGTTGTAAAAGAGGAATGGGGCAAGGGCAAAACACCTTTCCGATAGTACGAAAGGTATTATTTGCATAGAAGTTACGTTATAGGAAGGTTGTTAAGAATAAGAGTAATGAAACTGAACATTTAAAATACAAAAAAAATATGCAAAATAGTTCTGTAAATACTATAAAAATCGTCTAAGAATGTGCAAACAGCTTATGTACATATAATATGAAGCAGACAATACATGTGTCTGTCTGTCGGTCACAAGAGCTCATTCTAAACGGCGAAGCGTAGTGACATAAAATTTTTCTCATGATATTCTGAGGTGCATTTCTAAGGTCAACTGTGCTATTTTCAACATCCTAAAATAAATTATTTTTAAGTTATTTATTTAAATAATGAATATTAAGCAAATTTTCTGCGCATTTCGCCAATAACTTCAGAAATAAATAATGCACGAAAATTATTTTTACACCATCTTAAAGAGCAGAAAATTATCTTTTAATTGATTCTAATTGCATTGCGGCACAATGATTTCCTTAATTTAAATTAACATTTCAAAATTATTTTTAAACGCAATTTGTAACAATGTTTTCTATTGTTATAAAATTAAATTCAAACAAATTTATTATTTCATCAAATCCTTCATTCACGCACATTTCGCATTATTCAAGTTATGATAAGAAAATATTGCTTTCTTTGGACATTTAACTCCAGGGTAGACTTCTAACTTCTGGTTTTATGTCTGAGCATGCGTAGGTTTTACAATGCACGTGCTGTAATCAAAAGACGTTATTTTGATTACTATGCGATGTTTCACGTTTAATTTTCTTGAATTTTTAAATAATGCTAAAATTAGGCTAAATTTCCTTAAAGAGCAAAACGCTATCTTTTAATTGATAATAAATTCGTTCCGGTACACATTTTTTTTCTAATAGTAATTAATTAATTATTCTTATAAAATTAAATTTAAGCCAATATATTCTTCTTCCAATGTATTCTTTATAAAGTTATTTAAAAAAATATTACTTGCTTGCTTTCGACATAAACTCCAAGGCAGAGTTTTTAATTCCGGTTTTATATCGTAGTATACAGGATGCCCAATAAAGTCCCTTACCACCCTTTTAACTACCGAATGGCTACAGCTATCTTCATAAGAGTGGTGTATAGGCATGATAAAGTGACCATGCGCTGCTGGATGAAACCACTTACAGCGCCACCTGGTAGAAAACGGTGGAGTTAGCGTTATTACCTCTAAAACGGTACGGGATAGAGGAAAAAGTGAATAACAAAGTTGTAGAGCATCATCGATTTAGTATTAAAAGACACCTTATGGCCATGAATGCTAAAAACAGAAAGCTTAAAATGCACATTTGTCTGTTTGCGGCTTCCAAAACTGTGACGTCACGAAACTTGAACGAATAGAGAAGAAAGTATCTGACGGACGAAAAAGGAGAGAAGACGGGGAGAACTGACGGGAAGAAGTTTGAACATCGAAAATAAAGGTAACTTGTATAACTAGCTGTTTTTTCCTTTCTAAGAATGTTTTGTCACATGACAATGTAGGAAATCGCGAACAAACAAAAACGTGTTTTAAGCGTTCTGTTCTAAGCGTTTACGTCCACAAGGTGTTTTTTTTTAAATCGATGATGTTCTACAACTTTATAGTTCACTTTTCTCCTCTATCTCGTACCGTTTTAGAGAAAATAAATCTAACTCCACCGTTTTCCACCAGGCGGCTCTGTAAGTGGATTCATCCAGTAGCGCGAACACCCTGGACAGGGTTGCCGCTAGTAGACGGGTCGAAGAAAGGAGGTAAACGGGTATAAAATCAACCGCAACCTTCGGCGAACCAAGCACACTTAGTATGGCGAGAATTCGTCTTCGACCGTAGTACAAAGCGAAACGAAACTTCCGTCGGTTCTATCTGCGCCAAATGAAATAAAGCCCTTTCCTCCACCCCCCAATGCAGTGGAATATCCCGTGTCCATAACGCCCTCCACAGGCATGTCTGATGTCTAGGGTTTTCCTTGTGGCGGTAATACAGTAGTCACTTTACAATACCTAGACACCACTCTTACAAAGATAGCTGCAGCCATTCGGCAGTTAAAAGGATTGCAAGAGACTTTATTGGGCACCCTGTATTCCCTTTTTAATATGGTCGTACAGTAATCCAGTGGCGTTAGGTAATGATATGTGATGAGAGTTTATGAGATGCTTTGTTTAGTTTCCACAATTTTTTAAATAATCCTAATAGGTGTGTTAAGTCTTTGAAAGTTACTTAGTCCGGTTCCTTTGAAAGTGAGAGGGCCTAGGGAGAGAAAAAGGTGTTTTAACAATCTATCTCTCGCAAGGACTCCTCATAAATTCTCAATGTTAGCTATATGAAATTTTCACATGACATTCTGAGATGCATTTCTAGGTCAATTGTACTTTTTCAACTTTTAAAAATAATTATTTCTCAAGTTATTTAATTTAAAAAATTAAAATTAAACTAATTTTTGGCGTTTAATCTCAAGTTTTCACCAATAATATCTGAAATTTATATTGAGCAGAAAATTGAGCTTAAAGAATAGAAAATTATTTTTTAAATATCAGACAATCGTTTCCCCCAATTTTAACAAGCATTTGAAAATTAATTTCAAACACAATTTCTAACAATACCTTTTTATTATTGTAATTAAATTCAAACCAATGTATTGTTTTATCAAATCCTTCATTCCACTGTCAAAGGTATGATAAAAAAAATATTGTTTTCTTTGAATAGAAAGAGAAAAGGCAAAATTTTAAATTCCACTCTAATTTTATAGCATGTGCTTCTTCCAGTATGTTTGCACAGCAATCCAATGGCGTTAATTACTCTCTCTACGCGATTATTCATATAATTTTAGAAATTTTTAAGTAATCCTAATGAATGTGCAAAATCAATCAAGATTATTGAGTCCGGTTCCTACTTGAGGGAAAAGGACTAAGGAGAAAAAGAAAGAGCAGTATACAGTACTTTTTCGGTCAATCCCACAAGCACTAAAAAGAAGATAATTATACTCCGGATAATGGCAATAAAAACAAATATATGAAGGAGCATCTGTTGTCACCGTAGCAAGGATTGGGTGGGAAGAAGGAAATACCAAGGACTTCTAGATTCATGGCAGGTTGTTCAAACTACGGAGAGAAAAAGAAGAGAGGGGTTCGATTGCTATCCGAGGAGGTCAGACATCACGGGGTGGACGACCGAAAATCAATGGAAGACGCTGTAACGAAAAACACTTTTATTAAGTTTAATGTTTTATAAGTACTTTTACTTGAAAATATTTTTAACTAGAGCAACGCCGGGTAATTCAACTAGTTATATATATAATAAACATCCATTTTTATTATTTTCATCTTTACTGTCAGCAACGAACGATATGCATTATTTTCATAAAATCCATCGAAGGGGTTAAAAAATCATTTTTATTTTAGCATATGGTATGCTTTTCCTTATCATCAGTTCACGTCGGCAGAAGTGTTTCTGAGACCAACTGATAGTTTGGGAAAGGTAGCTAAGTGGAATTCTGATAGCCATTCCATCTTACCTATTAAGATTAATTTGTTCAAAAATAACATTTATTATATTATATTAATAAAGCACACCTCTGATCTAAAATTATTAGCATTTTTAAATGCATCTTTCCAATTGGAGCCATGCTATAATCTTTTTTAGATATTTTTCTGTCATGTATAAGACCTAGATATTCTGTAAAATGTCTAGGAAAAGTATAATATATAAAATTAAGACGTAAAACATACATTTCCTAAAATTTTCTAATGTCGGAATTTCACACATTGCCGGTAGAAGGTACAATGCGAGTGATGAAATGTCGAACTTCTAACTAAATGCTTTGGATGATGGAGATTAACTCTCTGACTGCTTCTCCTCCCATTTTCGCGGGTAAGTCTACTTTCTGCAACATCAGTTCTTAGCATAAACTCCGTTACAGAAATATGTTTTGAGATATAACCCTTATATTTTCTGAATAAATATTTCGGCATTCAAGTACATTGTAATATTATCGCCTGAAATATCGATGAAAGCTTAAGACGTTTGAAATGAAGTATCTTAAATCCTTAAGGCTCGAAACTTTTATCCAGAATGTTGATATCGATAATGAAACAGAAATCAAAGCCGAACTACTTCAACATCAGATGCGAATCTAATAATAAATTCTAAAATTTGTTTTCCGTTCGTGTATTGTAATGGTTTACGTATCGTTTTCGAAACATTCAGAATTTAGTACTTTCATAGATTGTTTATTCGTCTCTTTGATTCGATTACAAGAATAAGCGTTGAAACGTACTTTATAAATTTGATGAAAACTGAGGGTTGCCGTTTCTCATTGGATTGAAACTGAAATTGGAAGTTTAAAAGTTGTACAAAGAATGAAAATGGTATCTGCTTTATTTATACGTACGGATCATCAAATTCCTATATATTAAATAACGTATTTAATTTTTCTAAATTAATATTTAAGGATTTTAGAATCATTGAATTTAACAGTTAAAACAATTTCAAGAGCTTCTGTTTGTGATTATTTGATAAAATCTGTCGGATAAAGAACTTTTTAAAGAATTTATATTTCCTCTTTTACTATGAGTGTCCCTTGCGAAGCCTTCTGGATTTTGTCGCATAGGTTAATATTCTTAATACTGAAGCCCATAAATTTAAAACAGTTTAATTTTCTTCTTAACATCTTTGATAATTTTCAAAGCAGTTTACAAAAAAATAAACTGAACGAAGAAGCATTGCTTAGAATAGGAAAATTAATTTAGTATTTGACTTCCTTATTGCAGAAATATAAAAACAGACTTTCGCATGGGAAAAAAAGTTTTTTCAGTATTTTTGCGATGTGGCATGCTTTAAACAATAATTTATGTTGTACATTACTCTCAATTAGAAACTAAAATAGAAAATAAACTTATTATAATCTTTATGACTTAAAATGTTCATTTATTTCCTAATCAGATGATAAATTCAGATTAATTTCATGTAGTACAGATATTGCTTGATTGCTCGACGTAATGGGTTTTTTTATTGGTTAAGTCTTAATAAAAATTTACTGTGCATTTTAGTTAAAATTATTTTCACTGATTTTGGAGTTTAGCAATGGATTCAGATCTGCTGAAATATATTAAGATATATTCAAGTAATCTTTATATTCTATCACCTCATTCCATTTATTTTTTGAGTAGAAAACTTATCTTTAGCTTAAAATCTGATTTTTATAAATATTTATTTAAAAATAATAAAATATAAGCAAAAAGCAAAACATATAACTTTGTTTCAGGTTTTATAATACTTCATATTTACAGGAAAACGTGTCTAGTTTCTGCTACCAAGACCGTAATTATGGGTTTAAGTACATGTAGACCAACATTTTCTGTTGCTAATTTAATCAGTTTACCCCATTAATGCACAAATTAAGTCAAAGCATTGATTTCAATAAATTTCTAGTAAAATCAAAATCGGATCTTTTTTTTAAGAAAAAAAAATCAAAAAGTTGGCAAAAAATCCTTTTTACAATTTTATTTCCATGAATATTAAGGATTTTGGAAATGTAGTAAAATATTAATAAATGTAGTAAAATATTAATAAATAAAAGTCATTTTAAAATTCCTTGCATTACCTCAAAAATAAATCGAAGGAAAAATAAAAAAAAATAAAAATGATAACACTTTGACTTCAAAATTTGTCTAATTGGTGGTATATACTTGCCGAAAACTGTTTAGAATTTTGGTAATACCTATTGACTTGCTAGACAAAGTAAAAAATAATCAATGGAATACATTTGTTTCAGCCACGGAAGTGAAAGGTAATTGTCCTATAATTGGAATGCTTAGCATTAACGGGTTACTGTAATCCATCAACAACAGCGTATAATATTTGCTCCTTCAGATACTTCGTGAATATTTTGTAGTAAATAAAGCGCGCTTGCTTTAGATATTAAATTTATTTTTATTTCTAGCTTCAGCTTAAGCACCAATTTTATAATTTTTTAATAAACCTGCTTGTTAAAAAAGAACATTTTATAAATTTAAAATCATGAGATAATGCTTTTACCTACACTACGCAATGAAGTATTTTTATATCACTTATTTTCTTGTTTTTTATATTAAATACAATAAAATTATAATTAATTAATAATATATTTTTATTTGAATCCTAAAAGTTTTATTTTATTACGTAAATATTTTTATCAATTGATGCGAAATAATATTAAGTTACAATTAGTTTTTAATTATTTTTTCTTATTTGCATTTCATTCACTTTTATCATTATACACAAAAACATTGAAAATTAAAATTTCGTGTAGAGAATAGTTTAAGTTATCGCTCATAAAATTACAGTTTTAAAATGAAATAGTCAAGGATTTTGTGTTACGAATTCTTTAACTCAAACTCATTTTTTTATAATCTCATACTAGTTTGGGAAAATATAATTAAATGCATTGTTAATGTAATACTCCTTCGGTTCCTGGAATCAGCAATACTTTAAAATTAGAACAAGTCGTTAAAAAATCCCCTTGCAATTATTCATTTAAATCTTCATTTAACCGATTCTTTACAACTGTAAACTCTCTGTGTCATGCCGAGACTGCTAAATTACTCCAAAATAGAACAAAGAGACTAGACGAGGAACAAAGTGAACATATCATTAGCGAGAAACTGACGCTAAGTATTCTAAATTACTTTTACCTATAAATATTGACCATAACAAATTACTAACAACCATAATGACCTAAATTCCGTTTGGCTAGAACTGAGGGATGAGATTTGTAATTAGATTTAGTAAGAATTTTGCAGTCTTGGTCCCCTAGGAAATCGCTTTTTAAGGTATCCTGTGTATTTGTAAATTGTATAGTCTAGATGCTTACCTTCATTTATAGCTTATTTTAAACTGCATTTTGAATAAGTGTAATTGTTTCTTATATAGATCAAACATGGTAGTAGTATCTTCAATAATTAGGTCGGAAATTTAAGTAAACGTTTAAAATTTGGATTAGTTAATTAATGTTAAGAGATGAAGTTGATGTACTTTTGAAAGCAATAAGCCTTCCACTATACTTTTTTTTATTTATTTATTTCTCCAACCTTTACGTAAATCAGTGCAAATGAGTGTTAGGAAAACACTAAAAATATTCTTTTAAGTTAATTTTTAATTTAAAACTGTTCATTCGATTTAATTATTTGAAAAAGTTGTTTATTCCTTTAATTCCAATTCTTTTTAGATGGTAAAAATTCGTAAAAGATATTCATATTACGACTTACACAAAAAGACAAAAAGATAGAAGCAAAAATTTAAAAAATAAAAATTATGCATTGAGTAGAAGCAGTCACGGATGAGTAAAATTTTAAAAGTTTCAGTTTGTGAGAATATTTACAGAAAAGTTTTCACTATCACACAAGTACGAATATATTTAAAACTAAATAATACATCACGATCTGCTAAGCACCAAGGTTTTATTTATTTATTTACAACCCACGCCTACCCACTCACCCATAGAGTATAGAACGTTTTATTGGCCAACGGGAAAAAGTACAAAAGAAAGTATTGCATTATATATATATATATACATAAAATACAAAATATACGCATATTAAAAATACAATCAACAGAGATAATTATAAAATTATTATAAAAGTTACAAGATTATCGTAATTAAACTTGGACTACTCAGGGAATTCTGTAGCTATAACTTAAATGCGGATTAATAGAAAATTTGTTGATAGACAATTCAAAGGATGCGCTAAAATATTCCGGGAAAACAATTAGCTCAAAAATTTCAGCTGGGGGCGCATTACATCGAAATACAAACAAGCTACAAATTCCAATACAATCATCGTTTATTTGCTACATACTGTTTAGCGATAAAAAGCACATTGTTCAATGTGGGACCCCTCGTTAAGGTGTAAAATGTGCAGGCGATAAACAGTGTGTTCAACAGCTGACCGCCCGTGATCTGTCGCACCCGCAACGTTATATGGTCCTTCATATCAGCCAAAATTTTAAAATTAACCCGATGAACCCTTTAAATGGATCTAAAACCAAAAATCACACGGAGTGAGATCCGGAGAACGGGTCTGCCAAGGAGTGAGAAATGAAAGGCTAATCACCCTGTCATCGGTAAAATGTTGACCGCAAAAATCTCTGCACATAGAATAGAGTCCATTATGTGGAGGGGCTCCATCCTGCATAAAAGTGGTAGACGCAAGGCATTGTGACTGCCGAATTTGAAGTAAGACGAAACTGTTGAGCATGTCACAATATCTGAGGGCCATTATCGTCATTTTCTTCGCAGAATAATTGTCCAAGGATAAATTGAGAACTGAATCCTCACCACACGGTAACTTTAGTCAAGTGTAGTGGAATTGAGTGGAAGGAGCGGATTGCAGGATTTCTTCTGTTTCTTTGTCTCAATCATGTTGTGCCGTTTTCTTTTGTTTGAATTAGCGTGAAATCTCTTTAAATATTTGTTATCTTTAACTTCTACCATCTACTTTGTACGTATTTTGTTTTATTTATATTCATTTTTTAATTTTTATGGGCATCACTTTTTTATTAATTTATCTTTTGTTCCTTTAATTGGCAACGTTTAAATTTTTAAAATGTAAATTTTCCTTCAATATTTGAAGTAAATGTTGGTCAAATTTTCACCATGTCTATCCTTCTGCTGGAATGTTCTACTTCCGTAGGGTCAACCTGCACTCTAAAACCCTAAGGTTGTGTCGGTTCTTCTGAGTATTGAATGAATGAACACTACAGTTTCCGGGAACAGCACATATATGATGACTGGCATTTCGTTGCATTCCAAACTCTCACATAAAAGAGGACGAACTTTCTACTCGAAAGACTTTAACATTTGCTATGCCTGTACAACAGACTTCGGTCCGCACCCGGAATGCTCAGATCTAAAACTGTGAGTTTGAATCCAGGCCAATATCCTTCTTCGTCCTCCATAATTCTTAATATTTAACATTAAAATTGTTTAAAATTCCGAAATTAAAAATACAAATGGATCAGGTAATCAAGAACATGCAAGCATTTTTTAAAAATTTTTTTACTAGTATTTCAAATGAATAGAAATAGCGCTGCTTCAGTAAATTAAATTTGAGATAGATATTATAGCTCAATATTTTATTTATTAAAAATAAAATATATGCTTGTATATTCTAAGAATATAAAGCTCATATATCAGAGGGTTGTGAAACAAAATCTATTGAAACGTTTTAGCCATGTATGAGAAATGTCGTTTGTCACACATGTCTAGCGTCCACTCATACAGACCCCCGCCCTAACTGAATCCATGCGGATGACAAGAGAGGCCACTGTAAAGCAACCCACCCAATGAAAGGGAATCTCAGGACACCACACGTTACTGAAAGGAAAACGGTCCAATGTACATCAAGTACAGCAATCAATTAAACAGAGAGTTTAACAGTTTAAATTAAATTAGTCCTAAAGTAACATAATAATTTTCTCAAAATGATTAAGATAAAAGATATTAACAAATAAAATACAAACTACATGTCTCTTACATAAACTAATTCAGTAAGGAATTAATATTACTCATAACTATCTAAACAAAGATATGACTTTCAGTATTTTTTATTAAATTAAGTTTGATTGTGCTGACGTTTACGTGAATATCATGGTTGAAAAAATGTGGAATGAATTCAAGTAAGAACGATTTCGTTACCTTAAAAACGTATAACCTTTAAATTAATAAAATTAGACATTTTGTCGCTGGCATCTCTGTTAAGCTATTTATTTTAAAAAGTGGAGTATAAACTTTCCGTCTTTAAATGAAACTATTTACTGACCGCTGCCTTAAACTTAATGAAAACATTCTTTAGTCGTGTGTCCTCTATAATTAAATTCCAGGAATTAAAACGTCAGACTTCCGGACTTTCGAGCTCATTACTTTTAAATCAATTAATTGATTCTCATTTCTCGATACTAAGTAAGGTAGAAAAGTTTCACAACAAGATTTAATACCTTTCCACATTGATTAAGAAATCGGTTATGATACGAAAACATTTATACAACATCGGAAGAACTTTTTTCGAATTAATGTATTGACTTTTTTCTTTGGTTTCTTTAAAGCATTTATAGAACAATTTTTGCATCATATCACAGTAGGAATATTCTGTAGGCATTCTGCCGATACTTTTTGCCCGGAATATGTTTTTAATATTAGAGACAATATTGTTTGCGAAAATAATGTGATAATAATAAATTTATTATGTTAAAGGTCTACAACAACAGGGAAACAATAGACTACTACTGGTTCCTTACATCCGCCAATTCTTTCATTAATGCAAAGAAGTTGATAAATTCCTCTTTGCAGTCAAGAACGTTTCCTAAATATGATGTTGAAGCAAAATCCTTTCGAATGTGGTTAATATATATTACATTATTTTCGAGAAGAAAATTTATCTCGAATTACGTGCAGGAACAAAATGTTGTTTCAATTCAGTTTTATTGAAAATGCCGATCTACAGATGGATGATTTTCAAATTTATACAATTTTGTTTATTCTTTTGTCGAATACGCATCTCACAATTTATTTATAAAATAAACATCGTTTAAATTCTTACGATTAGATTACAAGAACGATTTAAATGGTAATTTTTTTTTGTTTCTAATAAAAAGCAATTAGCAAAGAATGAATCTGAAAAACTTTTAACATTTGCTTGAAAAAACTATTTATTTTGTATCTTTCTGAAATTTTGAATTAGATTAACTTTCCGTCATCATGAAATACTTCGATGCTTTTGGAAAGCCGGAAATCACTAAAAATTAAATTTCATCTGTGAATACTTGACTTCACAAAAGGGAAAAGTCCGCTCACGTAGGTAACGATTGTGGACTACAAACGTTAGAAAAATAAAGTGGTGTCTTAAAACATAAGTGTTAAGCTATAAAAAGGGGTATCTTTCAATGTTTTGGCAAATCATAGAGATATCTAAAATGCAAAAACAAATGTAGCAATATTCCGTCAGAAACAAGAAAGTATCTCGAAATCAACAGGAAAAGTATCCTTGCACAAATTAGATAAATTTATCAAATAATAGTAATGCAAAATTTTTAGAATAAGGAAAGTAAAATGAAAAAACGTTATGGGTTTTTCAAGAAAATCCAGAAAATATGCAATATTTGTATCCTTTATTCCTTTTCAGACATCCTGTTTGTCAAACTTTTATGCCAAAGAACTCGCCAGGGAAAACAATTTCAAAAATCCTGCAAGAGGTGCCTCAAGAAAAGTGTATTAAAACAACCAAACTTTTTTTCTTCGCATATTTCAAAGAGGAAAACTCGCTTTACCAAAATCAAATAATTTTTTGCCTGAAAATATTTCTATCGCTATGACGGCGAAATTGAGGTTTTATAAGATGAGTTTAAGAATTTGAATGGCGTTCTTGTAAATTATTATTGTCAGTAAAATTTAAGATTCCTGTTGCTTTTAATGATTACAGCAAAGTATAGCGTAAATATCTTGAATGTGAAAATATTGATAAAGAGAAAAGAAAATGGCACATATATTTTTTTAAAGAATAGATGCTTTAAGAAATTTGGAGATGGCAGAAAAGTAGACATCAAATTGTTTTCTACTAACAGATAAAAGTGAGGAGCAAACATTCAAACCATGCTTTCTCCTTCAGATACAATTTTTCAGGAAACAGTAAACAAGCTCTGCAGGTAATACTTTTTGATTGAAACCTCAATTTTCTAAGTAGGTTTATAATGGGATAAAACTTGTTTCAGTTGANAATAATAGTATACAGTTGTACTATTTAATGTTGAGTTCAAAGAAAAATCACTAACTCATTTTTTCTTTTTTTGGAGAAAACACGGTTTGAATGTTTGCTCTTCAAGTAAGCACAGCATATTTTGTAATGTTCAATACTCTAGCACAATTATTTAAGGATAGAAAACATGACTCCATTTTCTTTGAAACTTATTTTTCTGCTTTATGAAAACAAATCTTCAAATTAAATAAATTTATATGTAAATCTGCTTTAATGTTACTGAAATACATTAACCGTAAACGACAGGATTATCGTTATTCAACACAGGTTCTGGAATTCTTCATGAAAAATTGCAAGGAATGTAGAAAGATTTATGTTGAACTTAAATTTACGATTAAAGCCAACTAAAAAAAATTTAATGAGATTTTTGCTATTCCGATAAAAATATATAGTAAGTAATTTTATTAACCAATTATTAAATTATCAAAAGCAGTTTTAACAAAGAAAAAAATGGTTGGATGCATTTACAAATCACAGAGCAGGCTAGAAATAAATCCATAGTAAATGCTTTTTTATAATTATATTTTAATAATTGATCTTTCAATCCTCTAGATATTAAATGAAGACTAGATGCCAATTATCTAGATTTTACAAGTTTTCTAAGCGTTACGGTTCATATAAATCATACTACGCTGCTAAGAATACTTGAAACATTGCGGGACAAGCAACTTGATTTCTTTGGTGTTCGTGAAACAGTCGAAGTCCCAACTCTTTTCTTATACGGTCCAACCAGACCGAAATATCGCAAGATCCTTCATGATCATGATGTATTTCCCCTCATTTTAATACTTGGTCGATGCTTAAATGTATAATAAATCTTGACAACACAGTTTCTTAAGTAAATATATTTCATTTCACGATACATTTAGACTAAATGCCACACATAATTGGAAGTTAGTAGGGCTTTAACGACCAAATTCAAGTTTTCTTAAGCCATTTAATACCAAACAAAGAAGAATCTTCGAATTTTCAGCTTTCATCTGCCTTTTGCCGCATTCCACAGAGGTCATATGTTGACATCCACTCTCGCACCCTCAATTGCCCCTGCATCTCACATTTTGAGTAGTGTAATATTCGTAACGAATAAAAAAATATGTATTTGTAGAATTATTAATATATTTAAAGAAAAGAAATAAAGATAAAAAATCATTTGGTTATAAAATAAATTAATTTAAAAATATCGTTTGGCTGCAAAAGAAATAAATTTAAAAAAATCGTTTGGCATTCATTCTTTTCTAAAGATTATAGAAATAAAGTGGCAACGCTATATTTGTCTTTTGCTAACGTTGCAAAGCAACGGAGAAGAATAATTATGATTTAACATGAAATTCGATGCCAGCCAGTGATGTAACGTTTGTGATGTAAGGGTATGTGTTTGCTTTACATGTTTGTGCTATGGAAGACGTCTAATAAACATATTAAATTTCATAAATAAGGCTCCACGATTCCTCATCTTATGCTGAAATACATTACAGTGGCTACGGCGCCGCCTTGATCGGAATGTTACTTAGACTGTCAGGCGCAATACAAATGCTAACACGTTCGGGGCTAACTCATCTGTGAGATTAAAAGTTAAATTTTTGCTTAGGCTTATCGGAAAGCTTATCAAACTGAATTATTCGGTCATACAAAAGCTATTTGCGCTTTAAATAACTTTTTTTGTATTTCCTTGCAATTTTAACTAACAAAATGTCCAGGAATTCAGAAGGGAGTTGACGTTTTTTTCCCTATAAGATTCCTTAGCAATAACAACCATTGTCGTCGAGAGCCTGAAATAATTCGACATTTTTTAAATAATATATTGGGAATAGCTATCAATATCATTGAATTAGAGGCTAGGACAAATGTATATTAAATTTTGCAGGTATATAAAAAGAAATATTGAGAAACGCTTGTGAAATCAATAATGTAAACGTAATCGGGCGAAACTTATCTACCAAATTAACGTGAGAGTTGTAGGGATCCAGGAAGCTACTAGAGGTCCCACACCTTTCTCGGTAAAACCCGCCCTTACGCATAGAGAAATATTGGTGCATCACCTCACAGATTACATGCGCCAGACGGAAGGTTGGAAATAAAGGTACTCGATGCTAATGGAAATCTATTTCGAAATTTGAACCATGATCAGATGGGAACGTGGACATCAGGTGTAACATACCGTTTTCCGAATTTCCACATCTCTTACATGCATCGAAACCAACAGGAGAAACACAGGTCCAATATATTTTTTCAATTGACTTCTGAATGCAATTGAAAGTGTGGTTATGGTTTAATAAGAATCCAATTACTTATAAAAACATTTTTTTAGGAAAATAAATCTCAACTTAAGCTGAATGTTAATTTTGTTTTTAAGGTTTTTTCACAGATCTATTTATTACCTACACAACCGATTACAAAAACAATACGCATAATTCCATCGATGCGGAAAATGTACGGCTAACATTGCTGAAAGGAATAATGAGATATGTATAATAATATAAATAAAATTTTAAATTAAACTTGTGTAAATCTCAAAAATGAACGTTCTAAGCTTATTGGAATAAGGGAAAGCCGCCGATTTGTTCTGAATATGATTTTCTTCAATTCAGTTACACATGAACATAAGCATAATTCGTAGAATCTAATGCTGTAAAGGTTTACATGTATGAATTAAAATTTCAAGTTTTATGATAATTGACAAGTTTGTCAATAATTGGTAAGAATAATTTTTATTTTTGCTTGTGTTTAAGGCTATGGAAAATAGCAAAGCATCAAACCTAGAAATACTAGCTAATCATTATATAATACTTTTAATGGCTCATTTTTGAAATGCATTCTGTAAAGTAGCATAGAAGACTGAAAAATCATCTTATTATCTTTTTTTAGAAAATACGAGCACAATTTTAACACCTCAATATCATTAATCAATAAAGAAAATGTTTTTTTACGAAATTTCAATATAATGCATCAAGTATATGAACATTTTTAGGAATAATAAGGTAGTATTTGGTGGAAATTTTGCTGCACTGTTGAAGTCATCGATTTAGAAAGGTCTCCCAAGATATCTTTCAATTGGGAAGTTTATTCAATACAATTTTTTTGACAGAGAAAGCGAAGAAAGATACGCGAAAAATGTATCTTGACATAGAGTAAAGGAGCGTAACTTATATTTTATCACGAATTGAACTAGGAATATTATATTTCAAATTCGGTATATTTCATTTTTCATGTATAATTTTAATAGGTCTTTAAAAAGATACGGTTTTGTAATAATTCAACTTTGAATTTCTTTTTCTTATGAAATCGGGTGCCATTTTTTAAATTTTCTATATGCAAAGGTTGAAAATATATATGGAATTTTTTTCACCGTTGTTAGTTAATTTTTAACTTTTATTATTTCTTGAAATATTTTGTTAAATTATTTCACATGTTCTTGTTGCTATTTATAACAGCGTCTCCAGCTAAATTCTATAGACTAATTGAAATATTATTTCATCACCTTCCAAGTAATAGGGGTTAACGAATACTGTTTAAGAAATGTTTGAAAACAATTATTATTAACATCTTAGAAAAAACCAATCAATCATAAAAATTAAATAGGAATTCTTTGTAGGAACATGAATTTTTAAACACCTACTGTAGCTATGAAGTTTTCGACAATATTAAGTGCATCATCTTTATAATTTTAAAAAGCGTTTTAAATAAAATAAAAAAGTCATACCAGGAAATACAGTAATTAAAATCACAAGTATTACTGCTATGATTTATCTTTAGATGAAAAACAACATATTTGTTAAAAAATGATATCAATGCAATGAATCCTCTCCTTTTGATATAACATTTCATATAAGGATGAACTCTAAAATCTATCATTTAATTGTGTAATTAATCTATCATTTTAATCATAATATGCCTCTTTTTAGTATTTTTAACGACAATTTATCGTTAATTACGATATTAGAGGACTAAAGCAAGACATATAAGTTTTGTTTATTGGTTCTATAATTTATTGTCTTTTAGATAAGCACATTCTATTCTATTATTTGACGTTATCTTTTCAGATTCTTCTTTACTATCCGTTCTTTCTTCCCACATTTCCATTAACTATTCCATGGTATTTTGAAGTTCTTTGTAAACAACCCAAAAGTTTCATCTTTCGTCATTAAATATTCATGCCTCGTTTTCTAAGATCATTTTGCTTTAAACTTTATCTCATATACTTCTTTCATTATATTTTTTGTAATGCTTGTATATTTTTTGTTGATTATGGATGAAACAAAAGATTCCACTTATTTCACTTTCTTTCAGTTTCCCGCCGAAAATGATCTGTTGTTATATTAAATAATTTTTTTAAAACATGCTCATTTATTGCTGTATTTCGTTTGTAATGAATAGAGTTTTAATCATTTGAGTTAATTCGTGTTTCCAAATATTTACGCTGAAATAAATCAAAACTACATTACCTAAAGCCGCCAAGTAATATAGTTTGCCTGCTATCGCTTAATTTCCCTACATGTTAAAAATGATTACATTTTGGCATTTTAAGCGATCATTGGCGGTCCATCAACTTCGATCCTACATTGTTTTTCCCACTTTCATCAAATTACAAACATCTCCAAAATAAAGAATTTTTGAAAACATCAAAAATATGAAACGGCTTAATATATTTCCTTTTCCAATGGTAACTGAGCTATAATTAGTTCTTAATTACTGATTGTATGCCTACTTTTAGTGGGTTCATTTCGAAAATGTTGTATCAAATGAGAATAAAATCTAAAAAGTAGCGAAGAAGAACATGCAATGAAAAATTATTTCCTTCAAATCTAATACCACTTATATACTGTTCTGTTCTACTATTCGACCGAACAAAGGAATTAAATTTGATTTATTAGTATAGGGGAGAGTGAGGTAAAAATCGGAAACCCTTGATTATGGTGCTATTATTTTTCCTATCTAGCAAACAGATACTGAATTACGCTCTACTAGTCAAGAAAAGGGAATAGTCACAGGAGCCTGTTGTAGCTGTTGGATTCATTTCGCCTGTGAAGTTTTATTTGTTTTCAGACGTCAACTTTCTAAAGTTCGTTTGATTTTAAACTATCCTTACTTAAAAATCATTACAGTTATAAAAACTATATTCTGTCCAGCTTATTATACGTTTGCTAAGGATTTTTACCCTATCAAACAATAAGGATTTACTCCAATAATTCCGCGGCTCTATTTCGTATTTCATTACCTCGGCACTCGAGGTAAAATCGGTACTCCATGTGTTGTAAGACCGGAACATTCAGTATTGATGATTCCTCCGATTAAGACAATAACAACACATCAGACGTTGATTGTTTATATTTTAGTGATGTATTTTCTAATTTAAATAAAGAAGAAGGGTTAATCCAATCAAAAACTATTTTAGTTGTGCCCACCAAATCTGCAGTGGCGCGGACGAAGAAGACAACTGCTTTATATGTGAATTTTGTGACTAATATTCTTAAATTGTCATATAAAGTAAAAATTATTGCAACTTTTCCACTGAAAATCGAGTTTCCCTAATTTCCATAACACTAACACGTATATATCCGGTTTTACCCACTAGTGGGATAAAACCGGTTAGTTTGATTTCTTTATAAAAAAAGTAATTAAACTATGACTTCTCTGTAAAAATATATTGTACTACGATAAGAAATAAATATTTTAATAAAATTTGGCAAGATCTATGTCGAATATTTTAAGGTCCAACAGGTCTTCGAACCTTAGGTACCCGGTTTTTCCCCACTTTCCCCTATATAACAGAAATGTCATTCGATCAAAAAATCCGAAATTCCTTTTCATCGTAATATAAAACCCTACCCAATAAAATAATAAGATTTCTCATTGTTATAAAAACTGAATTTTTTGTAACTTATAAACCATTGATCATTTTTCTTATTTTATTTTACTATCGATTTAGAGATATAGTTAAAATTAAGTTTCTGTTGAAGGAAGACTATAATAAGTTATTCTTTGCATCAATTTTTGGAATTTTTTATTTATTCATGCATTCATTATGATGAGGGTCTGTAAATGATGCCATATAAAAGATTAATTTCTATATTCTCGTTCTTTTGCAAGCGTTTTGACATCTGTTAACGATTTGTGTTATTGATAATGGTATGCAACTTATATGCGTATCTGTCTTCAAAGTCGTTTTCATGTGATCACAATGTACAAGTTGTCTGCCACCCTTTTATAGTGTTATTGAACGGGAAATGCTTTTCACGAAACGTCATTAAATAACGCTTTAATCCTTTATTCCCATTGTTACTCTGCCCCTGCACTTAAGGGCTAACTATCTTTCATTCTGTTCTCACCCATTCAAATCTTACATACGCTCCAAAAGCGTGCAAAGCAAGCATTACAAAAGATGTTTCCTGGTTAGTGAATTAATGACTATTCAGTAACAGCAATAATAGATTTCACAAATGTTTGTTCCCAACAGAATCCGTGTCTTTCTAAAGTTAAATGAAATCACAAAGTGTTTATACATAGAATTGATTTCTTATGCAGATCAGATAGTTAAAAACATTAAATTAAATTCGTCGAAAATTTATAGGTGGTTTCACCATGGAATATCAAAAATCTAAATGAATAAATTAAAGTACTAATTAATTTTTAATATGATTTCTGTAATTAATTGAGGAACATTAAGTATTGTTGTAAAAATACTACACCGCAACATTAATATCTGGAGCTATGAAGATCATTAACACATTTCTTTAAGTATCTGATTTTGTTTGGCGAGTATCATACTATCATAGATATTATCTATGCAGGAACTATTGCATATCATTTCGAGCTTTGAATTTATTCTTGTAAGATTATCACATCAATATTTACATTTAGCAGTCACAATTTTTATATGCAGCTGCTACTTCGTAATCCACAACACACATTAATGATATTTTTGTACAAATGTATTTAATTTTTATATTCCAAATATATTCAAAAGTGTTTCTCCAAAACCAACTAATTCTACTTTGATTTCCTAAATACAAAGATATAATATTCTTATTTGAAAAGAAAATAAATAGAAGCCGACCGTCAATCCAAGGATTTCACAAGCGAATATAGCATTCCAAGTACTCTAAATAACTTATAAATAAATAAAATTTGAAACTCACATTCCCCTCAAAAGTCTTTTCTTATGCAAAAACAAATCCCACAAACGACTCTGACGAAATTCTTAATAATTGATAATGCCATTTTTTCGTTTATTTATGTTTCCATATCAGGCCCATGAAATTATAATATTTCTATACATTTAACAAAGCCGTTTTATTCAATAAATATAATGTTGGATTTTCAACCCTAATTTTGCCTTATCGCTTAATCATTCTCTTAACGTATACAAATACGTTGACGTACAGAATATATAAAAAATCATTGATTCATATAATGGTACAATTTACTATAGAACAGAATCACCTAACAATTTGTTGTTTACGAACTCTTTTTTCTTTATTTTGTCAGATATAACTGATTATCGTTACTGAATTTATAATAAAACTTATCAAAACAATAATTTTCCATTTAACGTCAGCCAGAAAGTGTTTCACAGGATTTGCATTGCAGAAATACAATTGATGGGAATGTATTTTATCATCTAAACACAAGAAAAGAGGAATTAAAAAAGGATTAACAAGAATGTTTTCCAGAAAAATAAAAATCAAAAGTTTCAGAAAGCATTAAAAGCATTATTTATCCTAGTGAGCTTCAAAAAGTCTTTCTTTAAAAAGATTTGGATATAGAATGCAAATAAAATATGCCTTACTTCATCTTTATTAAATTCAAAGATATAAAGCGGAATGTTTTTCATTCTGAGCCCTTTCGAATGCACTTAAAAGTTTTTAAGTAAGTATATTTAAAAAGCAACTACTATTCCTAAAGTATTCCCATTATCTCAACGAAAAAAGTCAATAGTTCAGAAATATTTAACCATTGATATGAGCATTATTCATGGACATTAAATCTGGATATAACGATGGGTATAACTGAAATGTCTTCCCATTTTGAAATTCGTCCTTCTTCCAAATAAGAGGTCATTTTCAAAACACCAGACTCTCGTAACGGCACCAATTTTGAAAAGGCACCGTAGGAATATTACCCAATTTAAGTGATACATTTTTCCAGTAAGCATTTCAAGAGCTTTACGATAGAGTTGGAGCTAAGTAAAAGAGGAAAGCATACATGCAAAAAAAAAATGTCGATTTTTATATTTCATTCTAATCTTTTATATTTTTCCTGACAAAAATACATGTTCAGGTACAAAACTTATTCCAAGGTCCGCATGCTTTTGCATTTCCTGTTTCAGGACAATTTTCCTTTTTGCCTCCTCAAACGCAATAATCCATACTGACATTCATAAAAAATGCATACATACAGATTCAGAAATTCATTTTATATTTTATAATTTTTTCTTTCTGAAATTTCCAGATTTTTTTATTTTCAGTTCGGGAAAAGATGAAAATATATGAAACCTGCATCGTCGTAGAGGATAAAAATACATGGAGTAAGGGGGTAGGAAAGATTATGGGGAAGGGTGAGTTGAAAAGAACAGAAAAAATAGGCACCACGTATTGAAATTAAATATCTATGTTTTTCTATGAATTTCTCATTTATTTAAAACCTCTTTGCGTTTGGCAAAAATTGAATGAGATTGTGGATAGGATGATACAAACCATCCTTTTGAAATAAATTGAATTTTAAACGATAAAATACTTTACTTAACATCCGTGTATCTGAGCAACGGGGATGCGAAGAAAAGAAGTACTTATAATTTAAAAAACGAAATTTTTGTTCACAGAGACGTCATCTTTGAATTTTTCTACCCACTGCATTTTACGTATATATTCTTCGAATTTACGGTACTTACTTTTTGGAATAAATTATAATTTTTTTTTCGATGTCTGCATTCTTCTCCATGACATGATATAAAAAAATTGCACATTTCTGATTGAAGATTTAAGTTTATCATTTGTTAAATCCCTTAAATGAATTATTAATTAAATTATTTAATTATGTAACATTTTCTTTTTTTAGGAAGTGTCATCGGTCTTATCAGCTATGAGTCCACAGAAATCTTGAG
Source organism: Araneus ventricosus (assembly GCA_013235015.1). Taxonomy (NCBI): domain Eukaryota; kingdom Metazoa; phylum Arthropoda; class Arachnida; order Araneae; family Araneidae; genus Araneus; species Araneus ventricosus. The sequence continues at coordinate 45,176 of BGPR01000292.1, forward strand.
ATAATATGGATTTAACTAATTATTGTATCGAATTATTACATCTGCAAATGCCTAAATTTAAAGCCTTAATTCTATGAACGCGCATATCGGTTGCAAACTCAAATATCAATTTCTTTTTAAAAGAAAGAGTCAAGTATCTAGAAAATGTTCTGTAAAAGAATTGAATATGCACATTGAACAATTTTTATTCTTATTTTTTCTGCTGTAGATAATCTAATTAGACAGTTTTCATTCATAAGCTTGAAATAAGAGTTGTTAAAAAATACAGACTATTTAGCAGTAGTCTAGTAGGTTTCGTCTACGAATGGAGACAATGCTCGTGATGTCGCTGCAATATGACAAACATCCTTATGCAGTTAATCTACATGCACGTAGTCTGTCGATGTGGAGTGACGTCACTTCTTTCCTCCTTTTTTTTTATTTGAGACACATGAGAGTATTCTTTGTACACCCGCGAGTACAACACAAAGCTTACAGAAGTAAGCAAACAATCTATAAGCGTTGGAAGGAAGTTTCAAGTCGTGACGAATATCTCATAAAAATTAAGAAACATTTATAAAATAATTGTTCACATGAATATGGTCATATTAAGTGAATAGTTATTTAGTGTACAAGAGGAAGAAACATGTTGAAAATAAAACTTCCTTAATCAAAAGCATAAAAATGCGTAAATTTTAAACAAAAAGCTATGCAAAAATGACGTTTCCAAATAAATAAAATATATAAAAACACAAAATATTAATCAAGTGGGAAAATGGTTAAAGTAAAGAAACAAATAAGGAAATGCACGGAAAATTTACTATTTAAACAATATGAAAAAAATACTGGCATTATATGAACAAAACGACGCAGAAATATGATTTGCTCCGGCCGAAAGGAAAGAAATGAGAAGATCGTGTCATATAATTATTTTTTTAGACTATTAATGGGTGAACATCTTTCGGGAGTGAATTTAGTGCTTGAAAGTATAAAGTCCTTGCCATCCTGGACCTCATCACTAGATCAGGAGCACAATTCATTAGGTGGCAAATTAAAATGTATCAAATAGTCCTTACAGTTTAGACAGACTATCAACGTTTAGACTGTAATGTCTTAGAAATAAAAACTGTACTTTAAAAATGCTCAAGCTATATATTTACAGACACAAGACATTAACAATAAACATAGAAACAAATTTATAAGAATAAAATATTTCATGAGTTATAAAAACTAAATTAACCCCAAAATCAAACTCAATATCATTCAAATTCAGCTCTGTTACATATAATTAGCATCTTGCTGACATCCTAAAATTTAAATGCAGCATCCCAGCCCAACTTTGGCAAATTACAAAAATTGTCTCGGCTCCGGTAGAGACACGCTACATGACAACATTCTGGGGGTAAAACGCCCAAGTCCCTTCACTTCGCTTCCTTTGGGGAAGGAAGATTAGTCCCAGCGAAACAGCTCAGACCACTTTTAGACGATTTTACACCGGAAAGGGGTGTCAGGCAATGACTCATATGAGCGCATTTCTGGAGTTCTTTGTTAGATCACGTTCTGTAAAATGTAAACGTCACCTTTGCATTCTTCACTTTCCCCCTATTTTGATGAAAATAACTCCGCCCGGTGCATGCGCAAAAGCGCGGAGGGTTTCCAAATCCGTTGCAAATCAATATATTGGTTACTTTTCCGTTATATACACTCCAATTCTTTTTGTCTTGGCGCATTTTCTTGGAGCGCTGAATCGCACCTTGGCTCAACTTCTTTCTTGATGATAGTTAACGGGCGCTGTATTTTTGTCTAGCTAAAGCGACAGGAGACAGAATGCGCCAGTTTCAACAGAAAATGCATGGTGTGTATACAACAGAGCGTAGATGCTCTGTACGGGATCAGCTAGTTATTCGAAATTTAATATACTGTGACTATGAAACATAGTTGTTATTCAATATATATCTTATCATGTTCTGAAACATATTTTCTAGACAGTTACAGTTTTCAAGCTATATTGCATTTTTAATAGTGGAGATTCTCTTTCCTTTCTTCAGAATAGAAAATGTGTTTATATTTAAACTTGATGTATTTAACAAGTCTTGTTGTGCCAGGTAGAAACAAATACCTACACATTTAGAAGCTGGAATATAAAAGCCCAAGAGAAATTTAAATATTTCAGATTTTCCGTAAAGGTGGAAAAGTTCGAAATTAATTTAGAATCTATAAGTTAATTCCAAACCTTAAGTTGAGTATTACATTTGATCCCTTATTTTTCAACGACATAAAAGGCTCTGAAGCTACTTTTTAAGGGACTGAAATTTTTTAAAAATGAAAGAAAAATGGAAGAATTCTATTGTGTCAACAAACCTTGCTGAAATCACTCAGAGAAAATTCTAAAGTTCATCAAAAATTAATATAAAAAGTTTTAACAGTCCATTGTTAAGAAATAATTATACGTGAAAAGAAATTTATCTGCACACAACAATTCATCTAAGTACGTCATTATCATTTGTGGAACACAATTAAATATTTGCACAGAAATGTTTCTGTTATTTTAGAAGAAGCAATTAACTAAAAGGCAAATATATCCTTTTCATATAAATGTAATTTAAAAGAATAAAGTCAGTAACTGCTTTTTTCATTTCATTATTATATCAAACAATAATAAGCTTATTGTTTGTATGATGTTTTATATGTTAACTAGGGGGCTCTGCCCCCTGCTCGCTAAAGCTCGCCAACCCCCAGGAGGATTGCGCTGCAATCCTCCGGGGCTTGCTACGCAAACCCTGATCGCTTCGCTCGCTACATTAAGACACTGGGTGTCCTAGCACAGTTGTTATAAAATCTTTATATATATATAACAACCCCTGCTCGCTCCGCTCACCGACACCAAAGAATCACGTGATTCTTTCGGGATCACTATGTGAAAACAGCTCGCTTCACACGCTTGCCGTAGTTATCCGTTTCTGCTAGTATTAGGAAATTATAAGTACATTAATTAATAAAAGTAAATTTAAATTATTTGAAATTGCACGAACTCCTAAAATTAATTTTTCATCAGTTTCTACAATTAAAATCTTCTGGTAGCACAGATATATATGTAAATGTTAGAAAGAAATTTGAAAGGTAATATTTATAATCCGAAGATGATTAAAAATCAAAATGATTTTCATCAATCTGAAATTTAAAACTTCTTGGCATACACTTTTGAGTATTTATTCAACAGTTTATTTCAACATAACTTCATTCCACTAAAATTTTAAGTTTAAAACTGATAAGACGGCCTTTTCCAAATCTTCAAAATAAATTTTTAAAAATTGCTTTTTCCACCAAAATTTCAAATATGCCCTCTTTGCAATGGAGTGTAATTCAGAAAAGCTTTCCCACATGTATACATGCTTATTTCAACAATTATTTAGTCAAGAAAAATATAGTGTGTTTCTCAGTGCAGTCATTTGTGTTTTAAATCTCAGAAAATTCTTGATCGTCTCTTGTCGTAGAAAGATGTAAACCATCTTGGAACCTTTTAGCTAAAAAAGGACAGTTTAAAGAAAATAGTGGCTTGAAACATGTTCATATTAACTATTCAAATTTAAAACCCATAATAATTATTTACTTTTAGCCTTTTATAATTGATAAGATAGCTTTTTCTCAAAAATTTCAAAAATCCTTGCTTTTTTAAGCAAAATTTTAAATATGCACTCTTTTTTATAAAATATTACACAGAAAAGCTTCCCCACCTGTATAGATGCTTATTTCAACAATTATCTAGCCAAGAAAGAAATAGTGTTTTCCTCAATTTAGTCATTTGTGTTTTAAATCTCAGAAAATTCTTGATCGTATCTTGTC
>BGPR01000292.1:52664-71612 GCA_013235015.1 Araneus ventricosus
TATTCGAATTACGCTTATATGTATTATCACTCAGAAATTCCCATTTTAAAATACAATATTCATGGATATTGAGTTACGATTTTGATTTCAAAAATTCAGCTTTATTGATTTTAAATTTTTTTGAAAAATATATTGAAGCACATTTTTATTATAATTCTTATTCTGTTCTTGGAGCCAGCATTGCCTAAAATAATAAAGAATCGTTAAAAAATTCCTTAGTAATTAATCATTTAAATGTTCGTTTAACCGATTCTTTAAAACAGAAAACCCACTGGGAAATGCTGAGTCTTCTAAATTAGTCCGAAATACAACAAAGAGACGAGAGACCAGAGAACAAAGTGAACATATCATTAGCGAGAAACTGATGCTAAATGTTCTAAATTACTTTCACCTCTAACAATTGACCCCAACAAATTACGAACAACCATAATGACTTAAAATTCGTTTGGCTACAAGTAATGAGGTAGATCAGTAATTAGACTTAAGATAAAAGTAAGGATTTTAAAATCTTTTGACACTGGAAAATCGTTCTTTAACGTGCGTTTCGAATATGCGTAGGCTAAAAGTTTGCCATTGTTTATATTGCTTCGTTTAAATTGAATTTTGAACATGAATTAATGCTTCTCATATGTTTCGAACTTAAGTGTGACATTAGGAAAGATTTCTCATCATTAAGAATGCAAATTTAAGTTAAATCTTTGAAAATTGGATTATTAAGCAAGTAATCAATGGGAATTAAAATCTAGTTTAAACTATTATACTTTAAAAGGAAATTAGGAACTTTATACTGCATAGTTTTTCATTTTCAATTCCAATGCCTTAAATAGGCTAAAAGTATTTTAAAATCAAATACCTAACTCAAATTTTAGTTAAAAAACAAATTTCACTTTCTTAGTTAAATTTTTTTTAATATCATTTATACTTCAAATTCAGTATATAACAAACAATTTTTTTTTAATAATTTGTAATTAAATAATTTAAAATACTATTAATTTATTGATTCATTCAGAAAGAAACTTTTTTCAATGGCCATAAAGAGGCAGAAAACATAATTACCTAGAAACATAAATTGAAAGTGATACAACACTCTTCCTGCTATCTTTCAACATAAAAACCACTGGAATTGAAGGATGTGCCATACCTTGAGACGAATTTCTGTATACCAGTGTGGGAGAAATCCCCACCTAAGTGCGGAGCCAGAATGTTACAGCCATCTTCACTTCATCGTCACTGGTGAAATTCTGTCCGCCCCGGAACGTTTTCCGGTGCTGGAACAGATAGTAGTCAGAACAGAAAGCGTGGAATGAGTCATGCTAGCGTTGAGTTGTTTCACGAAAACGCTCGCCCTCATGCGGTGCTGCGTTCACAACAACTGCTGTAGCCGATCTCGAGGATATGGGAGGTGTTTGGCTATCACACCTGCAGTCCTGATTTTGCTCCCAGCGACTACAATTTGTTCCAGCACCGGAAAAGTTTCCTGGTGGGGCGGAATTTTTCCAGTGACGATGACGGGCAGATGGCTGTCACACGCTGGATTTGCCCACAGGCGGCGAATTTCTTCGACAATGGTTACAGAAATTGGTATAACGCTTGTTTCAGTTCCGGTGGTTCTTATGTTGAGAGGTAGCTGAAAGAGTTCTGTATCTTTTTCAATAAATGTTTCCAGGCCATTATATTTTGTGTCTCTTTACCGCCTCCAGGAATCTTACTTTCTGGGAGGAACAATACGTACTAGGAGATCAGTTAACTTTATTCGTCACTAAACCAAAAAAAACTATTAAAAGAGGGGGGATATTTTTATTCAAGAATGTGCCAGTGATCTGTCATTCATAAAACTGGAAATCGTTTTGTTTCATTTCATCGGAAATAAATTAGCCCATGCTGGACCTAAGCGGAAAAGAAAATCTATCCATAGATCTAAACATTGGCGGAAAAATCGATTTTTCTTACCTATGAAACTTATTATTAAAATCTAGAAAGAAGATTTGTAAGCATGTTTCTAAAAATAAAAATTAATCATTGAACAAAATGTCATTAATGAGCAAATTATTCATAAATTTTCAGCTGGTATCAGTATTTGTGGAAGTAACTGTTTTTTTAAACAATATAGTTAAGAAACGGAAAATAAAAAATTAGTTCATTGAAAAGAAATGGAAAATGCTGATGATAAATTTGAAAATATTAAGAAATCAGATATATTGTTAAAGAAAGTACTTTCAAGTAACTAAAATTAATCAGAAATAATATGGTTTATAATAATGCCTTTGAAAAACATAGGTCAGTACAGATGGAGAAAAGTACCAAAGGAAATCTGAAACGAAATGTGTCAACTAATTGGATAGATTAGAACATTTTGATATCGATGGGTCATTGTAAAATTGTATAGTACATTTTTTTCCAATCACGTTAACGTTAATTTAAAAAAAAATAAATTGTAACAATAAAAGGAGATTTTGAAAGAACTCTTATACAGTGATGCGCAAAAATGTAAAAACTTTTTGTGAAATGGAAGAATTTGCAATTTATACGAAAACTATATTTCGAAATCAGTTGTGTACAATAGTGTAATATACGATCGAGTTTTGTACACATTTTTTTGCTGAAGATTGAGTCACGAGTATATTTAGGGGTAGATGATGAAAAATTGATGATGTCGAAAATTATATGGTCTCACCCCGTTTCACAGGAAGCTGATAATGTTTTGAAAATTTTGTCAACCCTTTTGCTTCTTATGCACATTCTTTACATGTATTTTCATAAAAATATCATGAATATTTTGGTACATATAAATGTTCCTTTAAAACATCCCTAATTTTTTGCATGTTTTTTGCTTATAACATGCAGAATTTAGCGCTACATTTTGTGAAACTTACAGAATGCTTGGCAATATGTTAGAGAAACATTGTATTAAAATTTTAAGTAAATAGCTTGAATATTTGAGGAAAAGTGAATATTTATAGTATATACAATTTAACCTCACATGCTCGAAACATAGCGTAAATTTTCTTTCATAACATCGAATCCAGATATCTAAAGCAACTTATATAAAAATTCCAGTTGAATACCATTAAGATTTTGAAAGTTGCAAGCATTGCAAACATCAGAATTTCTGTTTTCCTCTAAGAGAAACATAAATATGAGAGGTTTCCAAAAACCAATATTTTTTTAATCTGGAATCTTCTAATATTAATCGTTGAATTGCAATTTAAACTATTTTTTTAATTCATAAGATGGGTACTTAGGATACTTAAATTTCATAAAATTCAATTTTGCCGATCGAAGATTCAAATGTCACTTGTCTTTTACAAAATCATGCATATATCTTTCAAATTTTATCTACTGCAATTATATATAAATATTACAGACAAATAATCCGGATGAAGGTCCGGAAGAAGTGTACAGAAGGAGATGTCGGCTCAGGCGTCGACCCGGTCATCTGACGACGGTTAAAACTTATGAAATCCGTTCCCAAATGCTCGAATCTAGGTGTTGTTTCAAATCTAAGTGTTAACACAGATAACTAAGTCAATTTCTTAATTGTCCCATGAAAATTTTTAGCGTACTTAGATAACAGATAATACGATAACTATTACCATTATATAATGAAGAGATCGAGTTAAAATTCAACATGCAGCAAATTATGTCAGTTAAATAATAATTGCTTCATTCAGTAGCGAATAATTGTATTCTCCAAGACTGAAGAAATTATTTTGAAGCAACTATTTTGCATCTTTTGAATCAACCATATCACCAAATTAATGTATTCAAATACGTAGCTACTGAACTGTGCAGTAAAAAAATGACACAGTACTTATTTTCCATTATTTAATAACAGTTTCCACGCAAATCCTCGTTTAGAATCTTGAGAGCAGTCATTTAATATCGTGAAAGAAAAGATTTTTAAATTATTTTTCACAATTATTTCTAAATATTAGATACTAAGTGATTTGATTGAATATTGATGAAAAGATTCAAAATAATTGCAACTTTGCATTACATCTATTTAATTCAATCAAAATAGTTTTCATTTATCATTTTAAAAAATTGGAAACAAATGTGTAATTTTTTTAAACATTATTAGTTAATGCCGATTAATGCTGAAATAAGCCACAAGAAATGCACAAATATTGCAACTTCGAATCATTTCAGGTTCTGCAGTATCATTTCGTCAAAGGAAAAGCCTCTGTGCAGGTGATAAGAGCTTCCTTTTCAAACAAATCCCTTTCTCAAATTAAGCTTCATTTAATCTCTTCGTACAGATTTAACAAATAACGAGATAATTCTAAGAACTAAATACCAAATCTTACTCAGCTGTCATTGCATGGACGCATAGAATGGATGCATTAAGAGCTTTTCTGCTACGTCAGCAGAGTAATTATTCGCGTATTCTAAATTTCTATCTTTAATAGAAATCCTTTGAAGTTGTTGTATGGATAATCCATTGCTACTCTTATTTATACAGTTAGTAAATCTCGCATAGTTCTCTTAATACTGATAAGTAAGGAATTGAAGTGATCCGTATGCACTGCATTTGTAGAGTATCTCATTGTCTACTTCAAACGAAAGAACCTCTTTTCAATATATAATATGTTGACATCATTTTTATTTCTAATTCTTCATTTCTCTTAGTGTTTTGTATTTTTGTAGCATTTTGAAATGCCAGAAATTTTACTTAAAGAACAGGTCAGGAAATTCGGGCATGCATTAAGTTCGAGCATATTTCTTAAATTGCTCCAAGCGCCTGACGGCCACATTTATGGCTTTCAAATATGATATCATATATCTATTACTACAATAGTAGATATTTAAAACTGATATATGGCTTCAGAAAAATCTTTTTTCCAAAATAATTTGCAGTATTATGGAAGATTAATAATATATACCCATCAAGTATACCAAATAATAGTTTGATATCCAAGAATACTAAATGAAAGAAACAGTTTCGTTTAATTATAAAAAATTGATATTTGAGAAAAATCATTATGTGTGCGTTCTTTACACCTATAATGATATCTTCAATCTAAGGATTTTTGTTCATAAAAATAAAGCCTTTCCACGGCGTCTGAATTATAAAACATTTTTATATTTTAGTCAATGAATTAATACAATTTTCTCAAATTCGAAGGGCAAATTCAGAGGTCAATCAATGTTTTTAAACTTCAAAATTGTTGAATTAGTTTACTTTTGTTCTGAAGACGAATCGTAAACAAAACAATTCTCTCCGTGCATTGAAACCTAAAAAAATTAGTTTGTGCGCTTGCACATCAATTATCATGGAAAAATTGCCCTATCAGGTTATTTGAAGTAACACGCACGTCATTAACTGTTCAATTTGTTATGAAGTTTTATTATTTTGTTGCAGATAGCTCGTTAAAAATATCATTACTCCACATGCTCATATTTGTTTATTCATATTAGAGAAGAAACGAGAAAATGATTTTGTATATATTTAGTGATACAAGAATTTTTCTTCAATTGCATAATTGTAAATACCACTGATAGACCTTCTACTGAAAACCAAGATAGTAGTACTCGTAAGAAATTTTCAATCAAAGGGACTCCGTTTTCTATTGAAAAGGTGTCTAAATTATTCAAGAACGCACTACGTTTTCCAAGAACATAACATAACGCCACCTTCTGTATCCGCGCCTAGGGTCCTTATGACTCTTTATAAGCGGATTGAATGGACAGGAAGTGGAAGCTTACTGAGACCGCTAAGCAACTATTCTGAAAACAAGGGAATGATAACATGAGGGATACAATGACTGAGGAGGATACTGTACGACGGATACAATGTTTGAGGTATACTGTATGAGAAGGATGATAAAAACAATTGGGAAAACTGTTACAGAACAAGAACGTGGTAAAATAGTTAAAGTATGAAAATGAGCATGGAAAGTGATAAGACATATGAAACTGTTATACTTGAAGGGAAAAAAAAATCCAAATACTGAAATACATGAACAAATATTTACAAGTATATAGAACACTGTGAAACATATAGCGCTGTAGATTTTTGTGGTACTTTCTAAAAGTGGTGAACCTCAGAACAGGCATCACTTTGGAGAACTGTTAAAGTTACGGGGGAGTTTGAAGCACTTTACTGAGCGGTGAGAAAATAAAACATCCGCGCACAGTTAATCAACTTGAAAATTAAGTGACATGCTAACTGGGAACCTTATATATGATCAATATTATTACGTCAAAATAGTAACTAATTTGTATTCTCTAATATTGGAATATCTAATATTAGTGATTAATGATTCATGATAACATCGCAGAGAGTGATAAAGATAATATTGCGCTAAAATCTGCTGTTGGATGATGCACATTAATGTGGGGTGGTTCTGCGAAGATCTCAATTACGGCTAAGAAAATCCACAAAGTTTCATGTAACTAAAACAAATCAAAGACAGTGGTATTTTAAGCTCTTATAGGCATTTAAGCTACCAAACACAAAACTTGAATTCTACCTCATCATTCTCGTTGAATAACGGAATTCAGATGAATTATTAATTAACGTCCAGTTTTAAAGCAACATTCGAGCTATTATAGACCAACTTCAAAACTTTGAACTGTAATCAGATAACGAAGACTAGAGCTGAGCCTTTAGCCTCCATTCCCTACTTCCACAGTCCATAGGAAGGAAAGTTTTAGTCTAAGGATTTAACATGCCGTAAGCAACATTCTAGTGATCTTGTCTAGCAATACATAATTAGATTTCATATGGACCCTCTCCCATGCTAGGATATCTCCCAGTCTGAAACTGGGATATCTTCCAAGGCCACCATTTCCCCATAATTTATTGTATTTGATTTTAAAATTGCTTTAAGACTAAAGAATGAAAAATATTTAGTTTATATTTTTTATATAAATTTGTATGTCATCAACGAATTGTGAAATTTACTTTAATTTCACTCATATTGAAGGATAGGAGAAATAGCATGGCTTCACCAAATTAGTTTATAGATGAACAATATTATTGAAGGTTTTATTTACTAAAATCAAACTAATATAAAGATCAAGTGAGAAAAATTTTTGAGGACGTTTATAAGCAATTGGTTTATCTAAAAAAATTGTTTTGCATTAGAAGAATGCAGAATAAGTTTTTAAAAGTTTTAAGTTTAAACTCACTATACGATACATCAACATCTTCACTGAGAGCAGAATCAAAACTAACTGACGATTTTTAGTCACAGGATGTGGGATGCGTTTCAAAACGAAAAGTTTCATTAACTCCGAAAAATGTTACCACGAATTTAATATGGATGGTTATTTTCGTGGGTCTCCATTGCAGATACATTAAGTAACTTATTTCTATACGAATTGCTTCAAATGCAGTGTATAAACTTTATGTCTTAAAATGAAACTAGTTTACCAATACAAGGAATTAAACTTAATGGAAATAGTCTTTATAGGCGTATTCTCGAGAATTAAATCCAGACCATGGAGCTCATTACTTTTAAATCAATTTATTGATTTTGAATTTTCATTACTAGATGAAGTAGAAAAGTTTTCGTATTTCGGTAACAAGAAGCAATACCTCTACACATTGATTAAAATTCCATTATGGAATAGAAACAGTCAAACGATGTCGAAATACTTTTCTCGAAATTGTTTAATTGACTTTTTAAATTCGTTTTTTGATTTTGTACAACTTTTTGAACAACTTTCATCGTATGTAAAAACAGATGAATATTGGAGTCATACTTCAAAATGTGTTACTAATCAAATGAAATATTCGGTTAAATTATAGATAACGTTGTTTCAAACGTTAATAAAATATTAATGCTGTAATAACAAAACGGTCAATACTGAGCCATTATGATCTTAAACTTTAAAAAATTAACATTGCCGTCTATCCGCAACAGAAAAATTTCACCATTTTTTATGAGCAAAATAGATGCTGTGCAATTCAGATAAGAACTACATTAGATAGGAAAAATATGTTTTCACTTTTCACGTGTCTTCACTTAGCCATTCTGGTTGAGATGGAAAAAATAATCTTAGAATTTGCTTCTAAGTAAATTGAAACTAGAATTGCTAAACATATCACGTCATTCTATAAATTTATTTTTCTGTACTACCATGGTTTACTTTATTTAAATCACATATGTGAAATCTCTCCACTGTTTGATTTATTGATGAAAATGTGATAATTATCGATGAATGATACACTGAAGGAAACAAATTTTAATTATAAACTAATAATATTTGAAATACAAAACGCCAGAGAAATATTTGAGATCAAATATTATATTAACGAATGTTGAATGGTATAATTAAATTATGAACGTATGAAAGATGAAAGGCGTGAGCTCCTAAAGTGTATTTTTTCATGAAAGCAAACGTGAAAAGATAGAAACTAATTTATATAATTTTCGCAGATTATTTTAATATGCTTTTTCCTTTTGAGATTGATTCTGATAGAAATATTTCTATTCGCTATTCCTAATTAAGCAGATAATTAATTGGAACAATAAAGATATTGTATCATTTGTGCTGTTAGAACAATTTATTCTGAATGCAATAATTTCGTTATTTTCCATTGACTGGCCGATCATAATTAATACCATTAAAGTAACAACTCACAAAAAAATTGTTTCTATGCTTTCCGTTTTCCACATATTTATAGGAGAATAAGCTTAGTAAATTAGGATACCTTTGCAGTTTCTATTTTAATTTGCATCTAATGATTTGCTAAATTTAACAAGGATTTTTATATAGCGTATGACAAATAATAAATTAATTCTAATTATTTTTTTACGAAATTTCTGAATATCTATTCAGTAGAGAGATAGAGCACGCTTTATTTCCATTTACTTTTTGGGAATACTTGATTCTTGGTTTCTATTTTTTTACAACATCAAATGTCGAATTAGATAATTTTCGCAGATAGCATTTGATTCCCGAATTTCAAGCAGAAAATAATACATAATTTCAACAATACATACATAATTTAATACGTTAGTTTTCGGTTTCGCTTATTGTTAGTGCTCATCTAAGACGTTGTAGACTTAAGTAGTTAAGGACTTAAACTTACTACGCTGTAGACTTACAGTTAACGTGTGTAGACTTAAACTTAAAAACCAGATAAGTGTAATTAGCTTATTATGTTTTGAAATATTTGCCGTAAAATGGAACAAAAGAAAATGCATCTTGAGTATTTTTAACTTTCTTTAGGAACATAAGTGTCTGAATGCAATATATATTAATGCATTTTAACCAAAATTATTTCAACTACGAATGGTCCAACATTCGCTTCGACGAAATTGACGAATTTCATGCTTCTAGGTGTATTTTAAATATGTGCAGATAATCATTTTCAATTCAATCTGTCATCTTATCCATTACCTAAGAAAGAATGTTTCGACACTGTTTTCCCTTACGTTTCGGAAATTAATTCTCCAATAAGTCACTTAAGATCCACTTAATTCTTCATTATAAATTTCGAACTCCCTCATTTTTGATGACAAATAGAATCAAGATGTAATAGCAAATAATTCTCAAAAGTATATTTATTCCAATTCAAGCAAATATTATTATAATTTAATAATTCAGTACTTTCTATAAAGATTTCGTTTAAAGTTTCTATTCTTAACACAGTACAAATAATTGTCATCAAACCACTTCAGAATAAAAAAAATTAATATATAGATATGAGAAACTGTTTTGTTCTACATCACCATTTGTCTATATCATAATGGTAAGAAATAGTCTTTTATATGGTATATAGACTTAGCAGAATAAATTTTTATAAGGTTATTCACATTTATATACCTTATAACTTTCTTTTTACTATAGAAATATATGTCTGTAGAAATAAAACGTGAATATTTCTATTGGTTCCTTGTTAAGATCAGCATTTATTTATTTAGCAGTATAATAGCAATTTTAATTAAGAACTGAAGACTTTGACGTGTGTGGAAACCTCGCAAGAAAATCACTTTAGAAAATTCGTTTCTAGAGTTATTTATAGTCTAAGCTAATGCACTTTTCAGTTTAGATTTAATCACAATAAATCTTCAACATTTTAAAAGAATGAATAAAGGACAAATTCATGTATTTATAATATACTTCATATAAATATTATAATATATTTAAGGCATTTCAATTATTTAACCGAATAAGAATGAGAAACATGACAATTCCATATTTGAAACAAAATGATTTGAGTTCATTCTATATTCAGTAGAATGGGAGTAGATAGGATTATGTCAATATTTTTAAGCATGCATATTTCGAAATGCAACAGACAAATAATATAAAATATTTTAAGGTATATACAAATTGTTATTTTTCGTACAAAAATATTTCAGAATTTGCATTTGCATATAAGTTTATTAAACTTCAAATCTGCAGACTTATTTTCAATTTTCGAAAGGACTCAGGATTAGATGTTACAAAATGTTATCAAATTCAATGTAAGTACATGTGATTTATGAATAATAAATGCACTAAACGTCAGACATGTTTGTCTACTTCTTGCTTTTGTTCTAGAAAATTTCCAGGCAGACAGATTTTATGAACTTGCATCTGCAATTTTTCTTGGGCTTTTATCAGTAGAAGAAAAAACAAGCGATTAAATGTTTGTAGAAACAATGAAAATAATTTCAACTTCATTGTATTAGTGAAACCTAAATAAAAAGATAATGTACAAAACTGCCATATTTAGAAAAAATTTGGAGGATAATTAAATGTGTTTCATTGAAAAGTTAATTCTTGAATTTTAAGACACTGTAAAATCCATTTTAGTTTAGCTAGTCTGGGAAAAGGACATGATGCTAGAACTAGTTTATAGCATCATGTCAATCTGGGCTTAGGGACTTTGCTTATATCTTTTGCCCCTTAAAATTTTTCAAAACTGACAAGCATCTAAGAGAAGAAATCTATTGGGATATCATTTTTCACAAATCTCTTCAAACTTGAAAAACATTTGAAGGAAACAAAATACTTTTAGATATAAATGTTCAGCGTGAACTCCATAATAATCCATAGATATCAATTTCCTGAAATAAAATGCTAGTGCATAATACATGGTTAAGCGCATTAACTATATAATACACTGGTCATAACAATTAGGAAAAATTTTAAAGTGAATATGAAACGATAGGAAAAAACTATTTGATTTTTTTTATTAAATAAGACAACAAAAAAGCAAACAAGTTGTTTAATAAAAGAATTATATTTTTCCTTTTTTGTCGCATATTCATTTTGAAATATGCCCTAATTTTTGAGCACTGTATAGTATGAATAATATACCAAAAATATATATATCTATCCAAATTTATCTCCAATAATTTGTTAATTAATATAAGATCTGAATCACTCCTTAAATTCGTGCAAATAACTACTTATTTCAGAGATTTATGTACATTTTCGCATTCAAAAGATTTTTTTAAGCTTGTTCGTTAAACAACTATGCTTTTATAATTTTTAAGATAATTTAAATTCTAAGATGATTTTATCACTTCTTTTACTTGTTTAATAATGGTAGCTTGTGGTTTATTTTAATATTGTTTTCATTTTGAAAATCATTCATTAAGGTTTTTTTCATAAAATATTTCACTAAGTTATACAATTTGGACAATTAAACCAGCCATCCTTTCCCATTTCATTTTTACTTAATCCATTTCTTTAATTTAATATTTATACTTTCCACTGTATCTTAAAATTTAAATTTTCTTCGCTTATTAACAGTTATTAAAGACTTAAAATTATGAAAGAGGTAATTTTCAATTATCTTCTAATCAGTTTATTATTTTATCCTTATACAATGTTTAATTGCGAAGCCGGAAAACACTTTCGTACCCTTTCCTCATAAAAAAATGTTCATCCATCGTTTGAGAGTAATTCGGTGACATAATTTATTCATTCATATTATTGTTTCATATAAAACAAAATCATAAAGATAACTTCCTATTGAGAAATTTTTCTATCTCGGGCAATATGTTTACAGCTAATTCATTCACTTAAGTAATTTCTTATAGACGTTATTTTTTCATAGGTAATCTTTTCAATAAAAATCCATTCATTTATTCAGCAATTATTATTCTCTCTGTAGGATGATGAATACATCTTAAAATTACTATTATTTAATTTTACGGTAAAATGCTAATGCTATGGTAAAGTAAGTTGAATTACAAATTAGATTAATTAAATTAATTGAAATTAAGAATTACATTAAATGAAATTAATAATTAATCCTTGACTGCAGAAAATCTGAAGGTATTTGGAACACAGTTTTCTTCAGATATTCAACATTTTTTTCTGAAGAAAATCTGAAGAACACATGTTCCAAATACCTTCATATTTTCTGCAGATTATTTTTAAAGATTTTTGAAGATTTTTTTTAGTTGGATATGCATAACTAGGTAATGCTATAATGCCTTACTTAGTTTAATGCATTAATTTATTTTCTTATTATTTTGAAATAAGGTTGATTGCGGAAAATAAAAATAAAGCATTCATGTTCTTTCTTTAAAAAAGTGTCATAGGAGTAGGTTTGAAAGCTAATCCAATCATTTTATGTGACTCCGAAGGCTTTTGGAAAATATTTTAATTTCTTGATAGCCGAAATCTACTTTAGTTCATTGAACGTATGAGTCTGCCTCAGGCAGTCACATATTATAAGTATAATCAAGAAAGATGCTTACAAGGGAATATATGAGCTAAATATTACTTACTGTATTTGTTTTAGTTCAGAAAACTCTTCACATTTTATGAGGCTTCATACACACCGAAATTCATAAAATACATTCAATGAATGAGAGCTCGAAATCTTGCTTAAAATCTTTCTAAATTTATGGGAAGAAGACTCCCCACCAAATTTATAAATTTTTAAATGCAATTTTTAAGGTTGGCGTTAGTTCTCACCAAATTTTTGGGGTAAAACAAAAGCCTAGATATTGCAGCTTCTTATCTCAAACCTAAACAAAGTGTCTTGACTTGATAATTAATTATTAATATTAATTAATAAATTTAATTAACAAAAATTTATATCGTCCAATAAGCTGATTGAATTTCTTTCCTTAAATTAATATTAATCCCTAAGTTATTTTATTAAACCATTACTAGAAAAAATGGCCCTTAAAAGGGTTAAAGTAGGTGAAAAACTAAAGCAGGTTTAACGTCTAGTTCGAAACATTGTGCAATTTTCATTTAGGATTGATTAATCTGTCTTGATATTATTTTACAAAATGTTCGCTTAATTATTACAAGAGCGACGTGCAAGCAAAACAATTATTTAACATCATCGCAAAGCGTCTTTGCATAATTCCAGTCACTAAAAAATGAAAATCATTTTTGTAAAATATGCTTAAAAATAATTTATAAAATTTGTTTAAAATTCGAAAAACAAATTTATTTCAGTGCAAAACTAATTGTTTGAATTTTAAATACATTTTCAGATAATATGCTCCGAAGTTATTGTGCTAAAACGTTAAAATTTCGATTATTCATTAATTAATTAAGAAACTAATAAAACTTTTGAAGAGCCCTTTCTAAGGGAAACCCTTTTGTTTAAGAAGCAACTACTTGCTATAAATGGAAGCTCTAGTTACAAAGGTTTGCACTTTTGAACGATTTTCGAATCCAGTGGGTTAGCGACCGGGGGTGGTAAGGGGGATAAATATGTCCTGGCAGTTAGTCTTAGAGAGCGCCATGGATTCAAAACATTATTGTATCTACGCCATTTTTAAAGAAAATGAGTTCAGTGGACTAAAATATAATACCATGTCCCGGGTGCCATTTTCACCTGTTAAGTCACTGATGACAAATGGTGTTAAAAAAGAATCATATTATTCTCCGTGTGCCACTTACCACTTGCCCTCGCCACGCCATTGGCCATATTGACAATACGTTAATACGCCTATGTCACTTTAAAGATCAAGCACGATAAAATGGCGAAAAAATACCGTACCCTAGGCGTCGTTTATACAAGCTAAGCCTTTAATGAAGATGGGAAGGGGCGAAAAATTAATATTATTACCCGGGAGCCATTTACCTTAGATTCGCCACTGTTCGAATCATTCATGACACATCACGCAATTTGCTGATAGTATTTAGCTTCTAAATATTTTCATGTAATAATTATGTTATTTCTCCCTGTGAATAGGTGTGAAGGATTAACCAAATAAGTTTTATCCTTCTAGTGTTAAAACAAATGATGCCAAACACATAATTGTCAATAAAATTAATTAGCAAGATAAGTCACTTTAAATATAGGGTCAGGCGGGGAAATTGGGAACAGTAACTACAGACCGCATTGGTGAGGGCCTACTGAACTGAAAAGCTTGTTCTTTGGTTAAGACACTCTTGAGGAAGAAGAAAAACACTTTTCTACTTTTTTCAATGTTATTTGGTAATGTTTGTTAACTTTAATTGCAACTGTGCTTAGAAAAGTGAAATCAAAATTTCTTAAGTTCCAAGCTTCGTTCTCTAAGCTGGTAATATGCAAGCTTAGTTGCTAATTAATATATTTATAATATCTATAAAATATAAGAATTAAGAGGAAACATCAATTTTCGTTTTTAGATTTATCTTGAGGAACAGATTAGTGTTTTTAATTACCCTGATTATTTTTCTTGCGGGGTACTTGGAAACAGGCTTCTAAAGTAACAAAATCCTATATGTTTTATGTATTTCGATAATTTACTATTTGATATGTGAAGCAATTTTAAATTGTGAAAAGTAGTTGCGTTCTGTTCCGCCAGTGAAGCTCGCGTGCTCTTTTATATCAAATTAACAGCTGAAGTTTTATAACAATTTGCAATGTCATCTACACACATATTACATTTTATTTATGAAAGTTCTTTATTAATAATGATATGAAGCCGTTTCACTTCAAGTATGGAATAAAACAAGAAACTGTTGACGAGAAAGAAGAAAACGTGATACTGATGGAGAAATCTGTAAATGAGGATTTTTTCTCTTTTCAACAAGAAAAGGAGGCTGAGGAGATGGAGGAGGTATTGAAAACTCATCCAATGTTTATTTTTCAACAAATATGTTTGTTTTAATCAAAAACGTTGGAGGTAGAAGAATGACGTCACATTATTTGTTCGTCTTTGAGATTCAAGAAGTTGTCGGTGGTGAATATGAAATGACAGGTTTAAGGATAACCTATTTGGCTAAATAAGCATTTGTTTCGGTGATAAATGACCAGCTTACCATTTCCGAGAGTCAGATAAAAGCAATACTCCCAGATTGTATCTTTGAAGTAGATTGTGAGAAAGAATTATTTGGTTTTCAGGTACTGAAAATGTCAAAGAAAAATTAGTAGAATAGTGAATTGAGCGTTCGATTTCAAATAAAAGCTTTCTATTATATAATTGAACTATTTGTTTCTACTAATTTTATTGTGTGATTTTTAAGACTTGCCTATTTCATTCTAGTGTGTCATAATATTCAGTTATTTCAGTTTATATAAAGATTCATTTCACATTTCCCCCCAAAAAAATTAAGTTAGAATGATTATGAATTACTTCAAACTGAAGGTAGTAAATATTTATATTACTTTGTATGAAATATTCCATGAAATAAAAGAAATTCTTCCTCAAAAGCATTTGAAAAAAAAACAGTTTTCTGATAATTGGGGAGAGGCATTTAAATGTATATTGAGACAATAAACAATAGTTTCTAATCATTTCATATATATCCGCTTCAAATCAATTCTTTACAGTGACCAAAAGCCAAAATGTGTGTTCTCAATTACCCCGTAGTCTCTGGGGTAATTGGGAACACTTCAGGGTAAAATAAGAACCCTCCTAAAAGTGAGGCTGATTAATTAATAAATTATTTTTGAAAGGAGGCATCGTTTAATAAACCCTGCAGAATATGTTTATGCTCTCACAAAAAATATAGATCCCTTCCCCATCACATACTATTTTTTTAAGGAGAAAAAAATGACACAGTCTGCAAAATCCATCCCCAATTACCCCAACTGACCCTAAGTCTTAACTTCCTTTTGCTATTAGTAATATATTTCTTTTCTAGGACACAGGCAAAATACAGAGAATTCAAAATTATTTATGTATATACAGGGTGTCCTCAAAAAGAGGAACAAGCGTTTATTTCCTTAAATATTACACCTAGACATGTACTTCCAATTACAAATTTCATCAAATAAGGTAGGAATTTGTGGGAAACGTTGGCTTCTATGGAGACTGAGAGAAAAAAGTTTCAAAAAATAAGATTCTATATCGCCTCCATAGGGTAAAAGTGTCAACTAGTTGCAATTATTTGTCAATGAAATTGAATAACCGTATGCATCATTGGCAATTTTTTTCAATGCATGATGATTGAATAATGAACTACTAGACCAATATTACCAATATTTGCATTTCGCAGCTTTTCTAATAAATAAATATGCATTTCTTCACCAAAAATCTCCATATAAATTTGTAAGAAGCCCCTTAAATTAAAAAAAATAGTATATCTGTGCAAGTTTTGTAGAAAGAATCATGAAAATTTGCTTATACTAAGGTGAGTGTAAGATAGAACATTCTACTCATTGACAAGTTTACTCTATGGGAAAAGCATAAAAATTTAATTTTCTTAACGTTTTATTTTCAACTTCAAAAGAAGCCCAAGTTTCACACAAATTCCTACCTTATTTTATGGAACTTTGTAATTTGAAGTATAAGTCTAGGTACAATATTAAAGGACATAACCGTTTGTTCCACTTTTTTCAGACACCCCATATTTATTTTCTTTCAGACATGTTACGTATATTACATATATATTACGGCCTTAAATAAAATATTTAACAGAAAAATATTTTAAAATGAGACGCATTATCCGTTAATCTGCCTACCAAAATTTGCAAAGTGAATAAAAGAAAATAATGAAATATTTTATCCGAGATGAATAGAATGATTTTCAGGTACGTGAGTATACTTAAAATGAATATGAGAAAAATGAATAGAAGTACAGGAATGAAAAAATATTCCCTGGTTTTTATTCAAAAGCAATAGACGCTACGCCAAGATAAATAAATGGGAAAATTTAAGACGAGTATGAAATCTTTAGGTTTCTAAAATTTTATAAAATAAAAACAGCAGAACAAAACATTTACTCACGAAGTATTTATTATTAGAATTTAAATCTTACGACAAAAACATGAAATTTGCAGTGTAAATTACTTGATTCACGGGAAGTACTTTAGATTTTAAAAGCAAGACTAAAATGATATATTCTTAAACAATTTGCTTTTGTGTTAATTATAAGTTCATTGGGAATTATGAAATAAAATTTAAATTAAGTAGCAAGATAGTATAAAAACAGTTCTGTTTTCTCACAGCAAGCATGCTTGCAATTTTTGATTGAAAAAATTCTTAAACAAATTTTTAAACATTTTTAAATCACAGTGTTCATTTTCTATACTAAATTTTTCAGTTTTATGAATATAACCTTCTTAATCATGTTTTTATGCATATTTTATAAGTGAGAAATATCTATATACATGTTAAAAAAATGCACATGAATAAGATTGTGCAAAATATACATTTTAACTATTTCTGTATCTTTTTTTTTGTAATTCTGCATCATAACAGTTATTGTAATTATCTGAATTTTTTGGACAAATTTGAATGAAATTATCTTACTAAATTTGAATTTTGAGTTCATTTGTAATTTCGGCTGCATCCCACTTATTAGAAAGTTATCTATACTTCTAAAAGGCAATGTTTTTTTCTGTGTGTATGTGCGTGTGTGCGATGTCCAGACAAATCTATCGCACTTACACTACTTGAAATTTGGCATACAGGTAGTCTTAATGGTGAATCAATGCACCTCGAAGCCGGAATTTTAAAATTTAATCTAGAAAGTTTTTATTTAATGTTTTGTGTTGTTTTGGTTGGGTTTTCGCACTGATTTCTCAATAGAATGGTTTTGAATAATTGTACGGAAAAAAATGGACACAACAACAAAAAGAGCACACGATTTCCATTCTAATGAAGTTAGTTTTGAATTTCTAACGTAATGCATCGAATTTTGAGAAATTTTTAAAACATATTCATTTTCTCCTTATATTTTTAACTATCAATTTTTATTTCCTCGCATCCAACGTTCTAATAAAGCTATGATTTTCAGTTTTTTGTGGTAACAGCAGAAATATTTATCTCTCATTTAAAACAAGAACGGTTAAAATATCTTTGTCTGTTCATTTTTAATAATTTTTTCCTTAAAGGGTTAAAAAAAATGTCCTCGAATGAAGCTCTATTCCAAAACGGCCAGTTTCTCCTTGTCTACGTCTGGCGCCATCTTTCGGTATTATTCCCTTCTCACTTTTTAGCATGTTTATCTAGGAATAATTTCAAATCATTTCGTTGGATGCAAGGGATTAGTCGTAAATTAAGCAGTGATGGAACATTCTGACACGGCTTTGAACTTCTAACGTAATTCGCTGAATTATGAGAAAATTTTTTCCGTGATGAGCTAAAAGGGTTTCTTTAACATCTGCGTAAAATGTGCCATGGCTTTTCGCACAAGCTCCAGGGGGGTGACGAATCGGGTACTGTCGTGACCTTCGAAGGTCATCCCAGATAGCAAAGAAAGCTTGTCTGAAAGGCTTTGGAAACCTTGTCGTCGGCAAGGGTAAAGGGTTGTCACAAAGGTTTCCATGACAAGGGTTGAACCTTTCGGCAAGGTAAGCGGAAAGGTTCTCTAGTCAAGAAGAAACAAGGTTTTCTATAAGGTTTTCAGTAAGATTTCCCCAAGCTTTTATTACAAGCTTGTTTTAGGCTTTCCTCAAGCTTGTTTCAGGCCTTTCAAAAGGTTGTCAGTAAGATTTCCCCAAGCTTTTATTACAAGCTTGTTTTAGGCTTTCCTCAAGCTTGTTTCAGGCCTTTCAAAAGGTTGTTAAGAGCCCTCCTTCGGCGGACAAAATAGAGCTCCCCTTCCCCCCCTCCGAAGCCGTAATCTTACAGAAGGGTCCAACCCCCTTTT
>BGPR01000292.1:71712-90415 GCA_013235015.1 Araneus ventricosus
GTAATCTTACAGAAGGATCCAACCCCCTTTTTTTCACCCCCTCTTCATAGCCAAAGAGAGGGGTCCAAACCCTCTCTTTTCACCCCCTTCAAAGCCAAACAGAAGGGTTCAACCCCCTTTTTTATCCCCCTTCTGGAATGTCAATTAATTGTGTGTGGAAATCTTAATTATTAATTTCAGTTAGTTTGATTAATCTAATTTTTAATTGAACTTACTTGTACGATTAGATTGTAGATTATGACAAAACTTCAAATTCCTCTCAGCCGCGGATCGAACTCGCGCTCCTAGTGGTGGAAAGCAAACGCAGTAACCACTATACCGGACGAGGCTACACACGATAGGACAGGTGGTTAATAAAAAGCTTTCTTACGTCAATTTTGCGGGAATTGTTTCCGAAACAGTTTACGCGGAAATGCTTTCGCAGACTTGTTGTTCAAACCTTGTCGGTGAGGTATAGTTCATAAAAAGCTTTCCTATGTATACCTTGCGGCAATGGTTTCCTAAACGGTTTTCGCGGACAGCCTATGGAAAGTGAAATGGCAACCTTTCCGCAACCTTCTTTGCTATCTGGGACGGTACTGTGGTTTTACGATCCAGAGAAAAGACTGTATTGCATCAGCCTAACTTAGATACACCATTGCTGTATAATAATGATTTTCAAGTTGCAATTTATTAATATTGTTCTGGATTAACGTACTCTGTACTGTTCATCGCGGAAAATCATTATCGTGGAAAAAAAGCTGGAAAATCAATAATGTGTACCTTTTATTTTCAAAACTTTTTTTGTCATTGTGGGCGATTTTTTTTTCATTTTGTTGAAGTCCTGATTCCAAGGGCAACACCAAGAGCGTACTGCTAGTTATCAAATAAGAAATAAGGTAATGAATTTTTAGAAAACATAACATATTCACTTATATATAGACATATATATCATTTAAGTTTGGTTTACCAATGAAATTCGGTTTTCGTATTTATTTGATGGCACTCATTACTTAAATCGAAAGTGGAGCCTTTCGATCTTCTACAAATAAAATTAAATATTTTGTAAGAAATTAAAACTAAATATGAATATAAAACGTGGACTCTTTTCCTTGGCTTGTTTGATAATAACCTGAACGCATACCTGAAAATATAGCATCATGATTTTTTTTTATTGACGTTACGAGTTACCTGTGTTTAAAACACTGCTATTGAAGTAATCAATTAATAACTGCTTTCTGTCTATTTATCAGAAAAATTGGATTAGACTTCATTTTTTATTGTAAGATTGTGAAAAGAAAGTCATAAATTTTATTTAGAAATGATCAGATTGAACACTGCAGTTGTAAATTTTCATCAACATGATTTTGATGTCAAACGTTGCATTGAAATGAAGACCGTTCCATAAGCCTTTATTTCTCTTTATCCGTATAAAACAAATAAAATATATAATCCGTGCCGATTTTAAAGCAGTGCATGTTTAAAAGAACATGAAGAACTAAGAAAGAAATAAGCATACGCCCTTAGAAGTCTTTGCAAAATATCTTCCTACAAACCGTATGTTACTAGCCGTGACACTACCTATTCTGCTTTGGAATGCTATAAACTGACCTTGAACAGGTCTTTACATAGGAATTAGTCATGTCTTTGAATAGGGGGAGGGGCAAGGAATGCAACTGTAAGAGTGTCATGTAGAAACAAGTACTACTGGGCAGCAAATCACCTTAGATTTCGTTCGCAGCTGAAGGGCTAATAAAATATTTGTTCTCGTCATCATTTATGCTACCAATTTGCTGGGTATAATATAAGTTTTAACTTCCATGTAAACACTACTTAATAATATAAGCATTTTCTTTCATTAAATTATGATGAAATTAAAATATCATAAGAGGAATCTAAATGTTATACTGAGAACAAAATTATTAGATTACCGGTGTGTTTTTTTTTTGTTTTTTCACGATATCTACTTATTTCTATGCATTGGGTTTATAAGTACTGTTAACTATTCGATGCCAGTCCCAAAATATAATTTTGGTTCATATTGCCATTTCTAATTTCACACAAGTTGATTGTCTGTGTCGGGCGATATGCTTTCTTAAATTCAACCAGCTTGTCCTTGCCATTAATATCTGTACTAGAATAAGATTAATCTTATACAAGCGGAAATATGTAAACATTGCATAAGCCACACCCGAGCTTACCAGAAACTTTAAATAAATATTCTCACTTTTTTCATCCAATTAAATTAAATTTTATTCCTTGATTCATTTCTAATCCAAGCATTTGATAAATGTTTAGAATAAATAGAAAGTTTAGAATCATGCAGATATTTACCTTGAACAACCATGCTTTTAAAATAATATTTAGGAAATTTAAAAATAAGAAATATCTGCATTGAAATTAACCATTGCAACATGATAATAATTCACTCAATGGAATATACGTGATAAAGATAAAGAAAGGAAAGCAAGTGCGATTTTCCCAACCCATCGCAATAGGTACTTTAAATTCTTTCTTCAACAATCTCCCTTGTTAAACTTCTCGTATGTATTAACGGTCACAGATTCAAAGTCGAGCATCGCGAAAAGTTTAATTAGCTGCATCACGAAACGAATTAAGTTCCATCATTTATGGCAAAAATTCTCCGTCTGCAGCGTATCTTTTCCTATTTTTAATTCTCGTTATTTCCACTGAGCATAATAGAGTAGCGCTAATTAATTTCGGAACGTATAATTCCATTTGAATAGTGACTCTAGAGTAAAGAAAGTGTGCAAAATATTCAAGAAGTCATTTGGAGACTTTTGGAAATTCAGCATTATATGACCTCAAATACCATTAGTTTTAACAAGTACTTTACAGAAATGGAATTTTCTTGTTTTTTCAACCCCCATCTCTTTTGCCATCTTCTCCCATGGAGATTAAAATATCCCGAGTTAATATCGGAATTATAGTTCTTTTAATAGGAGATTAAAACTTCTAACAGCTCGTTAGATTTTGTTATAGTTATAATGGTCTAGAGTGTTTGTACTTTAGAATACGAGTAGAAGAATTGTTTGTTTGAATTGTTTAGGGATAGTCATTAAAATTACTGATTTTTGTGTTGTCGCAAATTCTTTCGTTATCTTTGTTTTGTCCAATAACATCCAAAATATAAGTTGGTTGCAGATACGTAGAATTTTATCAAAAGATGTTAATCTCATTCTGGTTTATAAATTGTAATTTTTATCATTCTCTGAAGATTTAACAGATCATTTCCTTATGAACATATATGTCAAGGTTAGATCTTCAATATTTTTAGAAAGTTGTTTAAAAATTAATTAAGAAACTGTAGAAAAAGAAAAAAAAGAATCCCCCAACTTGAAGAAATTATGTTCTGCTATCTGTAAAGAAATTATAAGCATGTAATTATTTTTAAATTATGGTCCTTTTTATAAATAAGTTCTGTTTTTCTGCTTAAAGAGATTAAATCATTAACGAGAATCATTTGAATCAAAATCCTTTTCTTTAAGAATTGATGTGTTTTCCGAAACCTTCATTTCCACAATGTATATATCATTGCATCATTTAATAAATTTTGTGTTACAACTATTCTATTCTAGTTCCAATAACTTTTTCTTATACTTTTATAGCATTTTTAAGCTTGAATAATATACTTAAAAGAAAATTTTGTATTTTATTAACTTCAATTATTCTTTTGAATTAATAAATATAATTAAAGACGTTTTATGAAAAGTATTTCTAGTGGTCTATTAAAAGGTGACAATTATTTTAATTTAACAATTTTCTAAATTTTATTCTTCAATTTAAAATATCTTATTACAAATGTCCCATAAAATCAATTTTTTTTCTCTCAAATTCGCAATCAGGTTCAGACACTGGTGTGGATTTCAAATTAAATTAATTCATTAAGCGATAATTAAGTACTATATCATTAAAATAGTGTATTTCACAGAGAACACACAAGTATACAAAATTTGAAAAATTTAGCTCATTTGTAAGTAGTAGTATAAACAATTACAAAATTGCATCTTCACAAACGTGAAACAAACCAAGTTAAATAAAAGTGTTTAAAAACATTGTTATAATCTTCTCGACAGAAAAACCTCATTTTTAATTAAGAAATAATGATCCAATTGTAACTTCTAAAATTATTTCTTAAATTGCAGGGGAAGCATAATATTTTGAGGGAAGTAATGTACAGGGTAATAATACAAGCCACTGTAACAAACAGACACTCGTTTCATTTGAAAATATATAATTTTGGATTAATTTCACAACTATGTGCAGATATTTACAGGAATGTACAAACGAAATTAACATTCTATTAAATAGCTTAATTTAGTCATCTCGAGCGACTTTCTTTCAAAACACCATGCTTCAGTCACTCATTCCCTTGTTGGCGTTAAAGTCTCACTTCACTTCTTTTCCTCTGGGGAGTTAGAACAGTCTCGAATGGAAGAATTAATTTTCCTTGCGTAAGCCATATCGGTTCTAGTGAGATGCGCTAGTGAGTAACTTAATGCGCTGGATGATGCAATCTAATCCTCCCCACTAGGAAAACTTTCCGTTGATTGGCGAAGAAAAGTCTTTGTTATACCTGGAAAAACTTTGTCAGGTTTCATCATTCACAATGCGCGAGTCTTACTAACTCGGATCAGTGCACTCCCAAAATTTTAAATATACAAAAAAATATTACCTTCCTATCAAATTACATTGCAACTATATAACAGTAAAACATTTTCAAGTGTAAATCAATTTTGAATTAGTTGCCTTATTTAAACTACACAATAAAAGCAATTGTAACATCACACAAATGATATAAATTTGCAGTTGTATTGGAACCTTTGTAAGAACCTTTTACTAGAATACCTAATACATAAGCATTCAGAGAAGCACATGATAACTTGAAATAAAAAAAACATAATTATGCATATATTATTCACCTAAAGAAAGGAAATATAACTAAATTCAAAATTCACAAATCAGCTCTAACTTTCAAATGCATCGGTAAAGCAATAATACTTTTATTCCATATTTAGCTAAATTAAGTTATCAATTGAGAATCAACCATTGATAAATTGCTAAATTAAGTAAAATACACATACAAAAATAATTAAGAAGCAGATAAGAAACACAATACAAAAAAACAGAATACAAAATTTTAAAGCATTTTTCAATTATTTTCACATCGCTCATCTATATATCCCATTTCTTTAGCTTGAGGCATAACGGTAGAGGATATTTCCTTTTTAAAACATATATTTGCAAATTTAAAGTTTATAAGTAACATTCTAACTGTAGAAATCCTCAGATAAATTTATACAATAGTAGTATAGCAAATTTTTCAAAGCATTGGAGTATCAACCAAAATTTATGTTTTATTTCAGGTTAAACCCAGCTAAAAAAATCTGCAGAAAAAATCTACAGAAAATCTGAAGGTATTTGGAACATGTTTTCTACAGATTTTCTGCAGAAAAAAAATGCAGAATATCTGAAGAAAACTATGTTAAATACCTTCAGATTTTCTGCAGAAAAAAAATATGTTCCAAATACCTGCAGATTTTTCCACAGTCAAGGTTTAATAATTAATTTAATTGATGAATAAACTTACTTAAACGATTTGGAATGTGAACTTCAAGCTCTTGTCTGGGATTCGAACCCGCGATCCTATAAGCGGGCGCGCTACAGGCAGGTGCCCTAACCACAGGGCCACGTCGGCATACGCGAGGTGGGGATAAATTAATCTATTTAAGTTATAGCGTCACCATGGCTCTAGTGGCGCCATCTAGTGGTGTAAAAATCAACCAAGGGCAGAATATTTGTTTCAAAAGTCGTAGAGATGTGTAACAGATGAGATTAGTAATATTTTTGTTCAATAATTTAGATTCTCAGTTTCAATAAATTAATTTTCACCTTCTATATTTCTGGGAAGCCTTCTCTCCATCCAAAGGGCGAAAGCTCCACTTTTCCTTTCTTTTTCGAGGAAAATAGCTAGTCAGAAAGACAGTTGGAAAACTAATTGGAAATTAATTCAATTATGGAGTAAAAGTTTAAAATGGTAAAACCTCAAATATGTATTTTAAAGATTAATTTAGAATTCATTTCTTCAGTGGCATATTTAAAAAATTTAGTCCTAAGACATTTTTCCATTGGGAAATTTTTTGAAACTCCTGTCTGCTGTAGAATTAAACAATAATGATGATTACGTTCTAATTTTGTTTTATATCCATTGGAAAATAGAGCTGCAATATTAGAGAATATGGTGCAAAATATGTATTTAGAGAAATGCAGATATTATGAAAATGCAGTTAAATCTTCAAAAAATCAACAGATATTGGTCGAGTTTAATGATTTTTGAAAATATGCTAAATAACTGCAAATTGAATTAAAGACAAAATGCAAAGTCTTACAAAATCTACAGGATATTTAAAGAAAAAAATATAAATAAATTTTTTGCAGATTTTATGCAGATTAAATTGAAGAAAAAATGCAGATATTTTGTTGTCTTATAAAATCTGCAGAATATTTAGAGAAAAATATAATAAGAAATTTTTATGCAGATTAAATTAAAGAAAAAATGCAGATTTTTTCTGTCTCCAAAAAATATGCAGAATATTTAGAGAAAAATGAAATAAGAAAATTTTCTGCAGATTTTCTGCAAATTAATTTGAAGAAAAAATGCAGATTTTTTTGTCTTCAAAAAATCTTCAGAATATTTAGAGAAAAATATAAGAAGAAAATTTTCTGCAGATTAATTTGAAGAAAAAATGTAGATTTTTTTAGTCTTCAAAAAATCTGCAGAATATTTAGAGAAAAATATAAGAAGAAAATTTTCTGCAGATTTTCTGCAGATTAATTTGAAGAAAAAATGTAGATTTTTTCTGTCTTCAAAAAATCTGCAGAAATCTTTAAGAAATCTTCAAAAAAAGAAATTTTCTGCAGATTTTTTTTAGCTGGGAACGTACTATATTTTTTCATTTCGAAGGCATTAAAAAAACGAATCATTTAACAAAGTTTAACTATAATTCTATCAAATTAAGCACAACCCAGATAGCAATTTTAGTTTGCAGCAAGCTTGCCACAAATTTGTCATGACAAGAGTGCAAGATTGCAGTAAGCTTGCAGCAAGTTAACGAAAGCTCCGAAGTCACCATGAAACGAACTTGCAGCAAGCTTGCCATAAGCTTGCCGTGCAAACTTATTGCAAATTATAGCAAAAACAGAGTACGAAACACAATCCGGGATAGAATCCCGGTTCCGAAGCGGAGACGCTAACCATTGAGCCAGTTGAACTCTGAGAGGAGAAGATAGATTTCGCTAACACATCGTTCGATTCGATTCGTATATTATTTATTTTTAACTATTTTCTGGATTTCATTAATTTTTTGAGTTGAGAATATGATTTGAAGTCAAAGAGAGAGCGATTTTCGCTAATAACTACGTTCTGCTAGCAGAATAAATTATGAAATTAGAGCTCAAAAGTAATTACTTTAAAATGGGACAAAATGTCTAGTTATTATTGTTCAACAAACACTGACTGTCTTTTAGATTTAATTTTGTTTATAAACGTTAAAATTTCAACATTAAGAAAAAGGCGATATAGTTTTCTTTAAAGTGAGAGTGATATATTTAGTAAAAAGATGGAAAATGTTTCAAATTTTTTTTCATAAAAAAGTTATTTTTTTCACAAATTATCATTGATTTATTGAATTAATAAAAAAGAATTGCGGTCTAGGAGATGCTATTAAAAATCGGATGTTTTTTAAAACAGAGACAAAGATAATTATCTCTTTATTGTGCTATCTTTGCAGGAAGCTTGTTTTGCAAAATTGCAGCAAGTTTGATTTGCAAGGAGGTGGCGCTATTTGTCACATCGAACTTGCTACAAGTTCGATTCAAGTTTGACGCGTCAAACTTTGCCATGACAAGTCAAAATCAAACTTGCTGCAAACTTACATGCTATCTGGGAAGAAACTTATAGTGAAAAAACTGTAGATGTTAAGGTTCATTTCAGTTTTAAATCAATGTACTAGAATACAAAAACAGTATTAATTAATTTGATACTAACAGATACTTGTAAAAATTTAACTTCAAGTTTATACAGCAATAACTGATATACATTGTATAGATCTACAATATTCGTATGCCAATTTCAAATCACATTTTTAACTCTGATTATGTAACCGAAATTGAAACAATAACTTTTGTTAATTTATAAAAACACATACCAATAGTATAACTACACATAATTCTCAAAACTAAATAAGTTTCCTCAAAAGTAAGACCTAATTTCCAATACCCCAAATCAAAACACAGAAAACATCAATTAAATCCACGATCCATAAAATACAATTCCTGATATCGATCCACAAATCCTAATTCATAAATCCACAACTAGATTTTTTCTGATCAGGCTATCAAATTGGAATAAAACCTCCACACTCGAGTTTTTCAGCCACCAACTGACGACGCGATTCTCTGAAATGGTGCGATCTATCTTCACCTAACAACCACAACCCGCTGTTACCTAACTCAGCGAAAACTATCTCTGTATTCTCTTCAGGAACAGGTACTTTCTCGGGTTTCAATTTCTCACCAATACACCCTGCACACTCGCTGACAACTAAATCGGTTTCACCATTTGATAGAGTATGATGCTGCAAGGTCTTCGAATGGAGATGTGAATCATCCTCACAATGTGAGTCTACAGCTTTCGGGGAATTTTCAGATTTCTCTGCATCTTGTTTCAGGCAAGGTTTCGAATCACATCCAACGCAACGAACCCGCAACGACTCAGAGACAGGAGTGGCATTTCCGATCGTAGTTTCCCCTAGGCATTCTCTCTCCGCAGTTGGAGGGGGAAAAGGTTCACCATGCACCTCCAAGGTAGTTTCTTCCGTCAATTTCCTTGCCAACGTTGGTGTAGAAATTGATTCATTAAACTTTTCAGATATTTCTCTCACACATTTTGTTTGAATTTTACATCCCTCTTTAGTTTCAGGAATATCGGGTCAGGAAAGAACATTGTTCAAACTTTCAACAAGATCTTTTAAATTTCTAATCTATTTCTCTGTACAGTCAGCAATTCCTAAGAGCTGCAGCTCCACTCGCATTTTATAAGATTATTGTTTCAAGATAAATTCATTGGGAAGCAACTCATGCGATTTTGAAGCTTCACCTGGATTTTTTCTTCTCACTTCTTCAACTAGATTTTCCAAAGTTTGGCATTCTTTTTGTTTCGTTGCCAAAGTTTTTGTGTCGACATTTAAAAGAGATAATTCTTCGGAAACCGTTTTAATGACAGAGAAAGAAACATTTTCATCTTCTGTTCGGATCACATCACCTGTGATAATTTCTATTCCTTCTTCCATTTCCGGATCGGAATCTCTCATGTCGTTCGATGCCTCTTCATGATCAGCAGTGTATTTCTGGGCTCTGGTCTGAATAACATTAACTGGATGTAAGATTAGACCTTTAACCTTTTAAAATAAGGCTGCTGTACGATTTCCTAGTAAGAATCTTCCCTCGTCTATTTGGCTCCAGACAACTGCGGCTTTGAGCAAAATTTCCTTCTAGTTGGACTTCTACCAATGGCAAACAAATAGGAGTCTCGTCAAACGGCTGTTGAACCCAAATGTTCTCACCTGTAAGCATTTCAGGTTCAATTCCGTTTCTACATACGATACCAATCGTAGCTCCAGCGTCACGAAAGATTGGCATTTCGAAATCATTTACTCTTCCTTTAAAAGTGAACTGTGATACTAGGTCAAGGTCTAGCACATCTATGACGCGATTTACAGAGGCAGAACTTTCTAGATTCTTTTTGAACAAAGGACAATTAGGCCAAATATAACCCGTAGACTCACAATTAAAGCATTTCACCTGTTTCCTACTCTCAAAAGATTCAGTATACTCGGTAGTTTTAAATCTAGAAAGACGGAGGGGTCCTGTGTGGCTCCTCTCATTATTTGTTGCTCAGTAATTCCAATAATAATTAACTGAACGTAGTGCAGCTTTCTGACTACGACTTTGTCTTGACTTTCTGACTACTGACTTTCAGCTTTCTTTTCATAATATGATCCTATTTTAGTGTTTATATAATCATTTATGTATTAACCTCATAGGAGCGGAAATATTGAAATTTATACCTAGAATGAAGAGAATCATAGTGGCCCCTAAAGTATTTTACAATAATACGGAGAAATTCTTCGTTCCTCGTAATCACTGTAACATGACACGTTCCATTCAATCTAGATTTACCCTGACATTCCTTTTTTTACATCCAGTTTGAATTCTAACTGCTACCTCCAATCCCCCACTGGCGACAGCCGGCAGGGCAAGCAATAGCGATTGCTCTTCGAAAGAAAAAGAAAATTTACATTTTAACGTACACAGATAACGCTGTGATCCAGTATCATACAATTAGTTTTTATTTAGTCATTAGATAGGATGCGTCGAGCACGTAAACTCACGCATGAAGAAATTTTTAAAGAATTGCAAAGAATAGATGAAATTGATTCAGATAATAATGAAATTATTGGTTTTGGAAGGAGACGAAGAATGTGTTCCCAAAGAAAGCAACAATTCTGATGATGAATCTGTAATTAGTTCGCAGCATGACAGTGAATGCCATGAAAGTAATAATTCGGACAATGAATGTTCTGAAACTAATCCTGAGACGTCTATAAATAGTAAACAAAAGCGTCAACGTGGGAGTACCAGGGGCGTGTGTAGCGGTAATAGTCGTAAATGTCGTAATAAATGTTCCATTCCTAATATTCCACCATCAGTTCGAAAGGAAGAAATTTTAAAAGACGGAATAGTATGGAAAGTAATTTCACCTTCTGGGACAGTAGGCTGATGTGCAGCACAAAACGTATTGAAGAAAACAGAAGGTCCAACATCGTATGCTAAAAGAAACATTTCCGAAGACAGCGTGCTTAGTGCTTGGAGACTGATTTTCAGCAGTCAAATTATTCGGCATTAAAACGAATCCACAGAAGAAAAAGCTCGATATTGTCTAAGTAAAAACACTTAGACTGTATCTTTCAATGAACTCAAAGCTGTTTTTTCAATTATGTACGCAGGAGGCCTGTTTGGAGCAAAGAACTCTTCTTTGAATATTTTTGGTCGACCGTTCTGGTCCACTATGTTTCTCACAGATTATGGCTAGAGATCGTTTCAAAGAAATAATATGTTTCTTTTGCTCTGATCACAAAATAGAAAGATCAGAGCTACTGAAGTCAGATAAATTCGCTCTGGCCTCCGCTTGCTTATCAGCTTATCTTGTTATAAACCTGGAGTGGATATCACTGTAGATGGGCAACTTCTTCCATCTAAAGCTAAATGCATTCTCACCCAATATATTCCAAATAAGCTGGACAAGTTTGGAATAAAATTTTGGCTGCTTGTTTGCGTAAATTTAATATATGTAATGAATGGTTTTCCTTATACTGGTGCAGATAGCGAGCGGCCAGCTAACCAAGCTATTCATGACCATGTTGTTATGAAGTTGACTCAGCTATACTTGAGAAAAAGGAAGAAATGTAACAACCTATAGCCATTTTAGTACTGTAAAATTATGTGAAAGATTGAAGTCCCAGGCATCAAGTCTAGTTGGAACACTTAGAAGAGATCGTATATAGGTGCCACCAACAGAAAAATTAGGAAAGCAAAATCCTTATTCCACGATTTTATACGTAAAGGATAAAGATATAACATTCACTGTCTATCAAGAGAAGAAAAATAAAAATATATATTGTTGCTAAGTTCTCTTCACAACAACGTAATTAACGACGATAAGGAGAAGAAGCCAGAAACTGTAACATATTACGTGTAACAAGTACGGTGTGGAAATTATAGACGAAATGATAAGCCTTTATAGTACTAAATCAGGAACTCGTCGCTGGCCTAAGCACATGTTTTTTAACGTTTTAGATATACCTGCTATAAATGCGTGGATTTTATATTAAGAGCAGACCGGAAAGAAGAAACTCCTGCAGTTATGTGAAGAGCTCCGCGCTTCATACGTGTCATCAATAAATGCAGCTAATGCAAGCAAGCCGACGAAGCAATGTGTAAACAGAGAAGACATCACTATCAAAAATCAATATCAAATGTAGGGTAAAAATATCTTATAAAGGAAATCTTACATGGAACACATGACAAGATTGCAAAAAAACAGTTTTGCTGCAAATGTGTTTCGAGAGAAGAGCGGTGTATTGATTGCTATGAAAATAATTCAGGTGAGCAACAAAAATATAAATATCATTAAAAAAGTCCTTATGTTCCATTTGATCAGACATGTTGATTGTCCAAATAGACTAAAATCCCATGGAATTCTGATTATCGAGTTTCTACTATATTCTTATTAGTTTGATTTTTAACCATATTTCTAGATTTTAGATATCTAATTGGTCTACAATCAAATAATCTGTGAAGGGCCACACTAGCCCCTTCCAACTTCCTACGTATAAGGCAATTTCCAGTCTTTCTAGTGTTAAGCTGACCCAAAGTCTATGGTTTTTCTTTTTATGGCTGTCTTTAGGTTGTAATAGGCCTGTTTTCTTTTCATTAAATTTCGCACACTCTCGTATTCATCTAATTTAAATGATGGAACATCTGCTGATTTCGATTGCGTCCATTCATCAATGAAGTGTTCTTTGATTTTCATCTGTACCTGTCGTTTAATCTTGTCATTTATCATCAAGTCGCATAATTGTTCGAAAGTTGTTATTTCTAGACCTTTCATCCATTCATGAAAGTAAGTTTTTAATTCGTTCAAAAAATCTCAGGTACCGTCAGCACGTTTCGTATTCTTTGTAAACATCTGTCGAAATATTTCTGTTGACAGTTTGTACTTCTTCTTCAGTATCTTTTTTACCACCTCATTTATCCCCTGAACAGCTGTCTTCAGGGAAGTTTATCCTCTTCACTTGTCGCTAGAAAGAAACACGATATAAGGAGATATCACATTCTTTCGGATCAAACCGTTGCATAAATTGATGAACATCAAGGAAAGGCTGTAATCATTCTTCTATCGATGGTTGAGATTTCTTCGCTTCTATCTCTAATTCCATCTTCTTTAGGAGAAGCTCATTTTCCACCTATTTTTCTTTAGCCTCAAGTTCTCCCTCCTTTTTCTTATCATGGCTGAAGTTACACTTTTTAAAAGATCTTTAAAGGTCTCTTGTTCATAGTCAGCGTAGGATTGAATCTACTTTATCAGCTCAAGACTGCCTACATTTGGGTTTACCTCTAGACAGACCTCTGTAGATAGAGTCTGATGATCAACCTTTTGTGCTTTAGCGAGAAAAGCCATGTTTTATCAAATATTAAAGCCAAAACAAAATCTTATTAGATCCTTTAAATTAATTATCCTTTTAAAAAACGAACGAAATTAAATAAAAAGAAAATATATACAAAAAGAGACAAACGATTGTTGTTTAAATGAAGATTACACTAATCAGTAACTTCGATCTAATTCAGTGACTAATCAGCAGTATCAATTAGATTCAATCAGTAGCTAATCAGTAACATCAATTTAATTCAATCAGTAACTACTCAGTTCTATTAATTGAATTATTTTTTAATTCTTTGCACGTGTAATAATCGCCTTAAATTTTAATTATTTAAATTCTTTAGTACTTTAAGATTTACTATACATTTTATTTGTTAAGTGCACGTTTCATTTATAACACAATTGATACTTATAAATTTGTCACAAATACCTTCATAAATGTTCATTAAATTAGATAATTTCATATAACAACTGCATAACATATTATTCCATACTGCTGAAATTCAATAATTTCATAAAAGTGATGAAAAATTTCAGTACTTAAGAACCATCAAAAATAAAAGAAATCATTACATGACACTTTGATCAGAGTCATTACCAAACATTTATCACATTTGTGCTTCAGAATATCAATGAACATTATACTTTAATCGTATATTTAAAGCACATAATATAAACAAAGACACAGAAAGACTATATTTCATATTTCTTATCTTTCCTCAAATCTTTCCAAGGTTAGAAAATATTGAAAAAAAACTTATTTAGAACACTCAATACTTAAAATTTGCAATTATAAAATACCTTACAGAAAATATTCCGATTTTCAATTGGGAGGTACAAATCAGTTGGTAATTAATTTTCTATCAAATCTCATTAACGTTTTTTTTTGGTCTACCGAAAATTACAAAAATTAAGTTGTTTATTTCTTAGACATCTGATCTACCGGAAATTAAGAAACTCAGAACCAATTAAGAACAGTAATTTCCTTGACAAAAATTTAAATGAATCTCTCTCTGTATAAAAGAGAATTCCACAGCTGATATACAATTAAGGCAAATTACCCAGGATACCGGAGATGCCTTAATAAACCAAAAATTCTTAAATTTCCAAGACAGCGATCTATCGGAAATATCTACCAAGAATTCTATTTACTATTCTCCTAGACAAATTTCTTGAATTAAAATTTAATATCTAAATCCGTTACAATATTCTAGGCAAAAATTTAATATGAATTAAAACGGTCTATCGGAAATTATATATGGCAACATTTTTATTTCCTAGATTTGGGAATCTGCCGGAAATACAGACAAAAACCTCTTTCATATATTCCTAGACAAATTTTTAAAAAGTTCTACAGAATAACGGATATATGACATAAATACTCAGAACAAGACTTGAACCAATTATATTTAGAAAAAAATCAATTTATGATAACATAACATTTTTTTAAATAGAATGCACTGACCCATCCTAAAGCCCTGAATACGTCTCTTAAGTAGCGATACTCTTTCCCCCATCGACTTCGTGCCGCTTTCGATTTTGATTGGACGTTGCCAGTCACATGAGTAAACAGCCGCCATTTTGGTGCTTCGCTTGAATGTGTGTATCACGCTTTTAACATTATACGCTCTATCTATTTTCTCCATTTTCGCTTTTATATTTACATCGTTTAATAGATACTTTAAAATTTGAAGATGCCCACTTATTGTGCTGTTGGATGTTCGAACAACGCAAAATCGGGCTTCAAATTATATCGTTTACCTGTAGG
Organism: Araneus ventricosus; assembly: GCA_013235015.1. NCBI lineage: Eukaryota > Metazoa > Arthropoda > Arachnida > Araneae > Araneidae > Araneus > Araneus ventricosus. Next base: position 86,760 of record BGPR01000292.1, read on the forward strand.
TAAGCATAATGTAGAGAGAAGAAAACAGTGGCTGCTTAGGATCGGGAGAGATAAATGGATTCCAAATGAAAATAGCAGATTGTGTGAGGTAAGTTTGAATTCAATTAATTATTTATACGCTTATTCAAGATCTTTAATGATATTTTTTATTAGCAATGTAATGCAAGTATCTTTTTCTCAAAGGGAATTCTAACACTTAAACTGTATTTGATATGCTCACCTATTAAATTATTTACCTGTACATGACATGTAAGTTAAGTAATGGAAGGTCATTAAAAGAGAACAAAAATTGCTAATATATTTGAATAATATATTGCTAATATATATGAAATATATTTGATGCAAAGTAAAGAAGAGATGGTGTTTTTAAAGAAAGTTTAAAAATTTGTTAGACTTAAAATTTTAGATATCCGTTACTGTATAAATTTTAAATTTTGAAAAAACTGATATTTTACTTCATCGTTAAATGCAAATTTAAGTTTTCAAAGCGGAATTGGATTTAAAGCAATTAAAGTCATTATTTTTAAGTTCTTCTATGAAACATTTTAAACAGTTCCCTCAGTGCTGTAATTTGATGGTTAAACTTATTAGTATTTTTGTCACTCACAGAATGCTCTTTTTAACTGAAAAGAAAAATCGAGCTTTATATCTAAGGAAGGTAAAAAAAATGCTCTAGCAAGAGCATTGGCATGAGAATTGCCGCTTCAGAGATAAAATAAATTATTTTATATAAAGCCATAAATTTAAGACCTAGTATTAAAAAAATTAAATTTGAGTATATATAATTGAGTATTCTAATAAATAGTACTGGACTGTAGTTTAAGGAGTAAAATCTCTAAATAACAGTAATTATTGTTAATTAAGCATCCTTTATTTAAATTATGATATAGATAATTGAAAAGTAAGTATTAAAACAAGCAGAAAATCCAATTGTAAGTAATTATTTTCTACTGATTTATGAATTATTCTTATATATATCTTTAATTATATATATTTTTAATTATATGTAAAACCTTGAACAGTTTATGTTAACATATATGTTTGTATCAAATGCTATACTTAAATAAATTTAAATAAAAAAGATCCGATTTTTTTATTTTTTAAAAAAATTCATGATTTTCATCAACCCAGGTTTGGAGAAATTTGTAACTTAGAAAGTATTAGCAAAAAAAATTGAATAAAATTATTCTTCAAAATGATCGAGAATTATTTCAAAACACGCATTTACTTGTATGTGTTTTAATATAAAAATAAATTAGTATTTAAGGTAAAAATGATTTTTTATATGTTTATCATTAGGTATTTAAGTTATATTTGGGTCTCTGTAAACATTTATTAATAAAAATCCACATTTAATAAACGAAACTCCGTATTTCTCAATAGCAGACTTAGGGAGAGAGTGGCGGTTAGCCACAAAATGTCGGACGATTGAACGTGTCGGTACTGAAGAGACGTATTCAGGGCTTTAACCCATCCAAGTGAATGAAAAATTCAAACGGTACTTATTCCTTTTCACTTCTTTAACATCCAGTCCTCAGAATTTTCCAAGAAAGTAGGTGACTCAGCAGGATTTCAGGCATCATAGTGACGGCAGTAGTTGAGTAGAAATGGAAAGTTCTTCGGGCGAGAAGTAACTGTATTTCATCAAGATGTATGAGCAATACCACACATTAGATATTTTTAATTTAAATCGAAGTTATTGAAGGTTGAGAGGACCGTTGCCTTCAACACCCTATTTGGTAGCGTGCATGTCGTATCCGACAGATGACACCATTTCTGAAAGTCTGTAACGAACAGACCCACTTTTAAAAATATTTAATTCTGGAATAACTTCACAAATATGTACAAATAATTACAGGAATGTACGAACGGAATTAACATTCTATTCAGTAGCGTAATTTAGTCATATCGAGCGACTTTCGGTCAGAATACCAAGCTTCAGCCACTCATTCTCTGGTTAGCGGCAAAGTCTCACTTCGCTTCTTTATCCCTGGGGAGGAAGAAGAGTCTGGAATGGAGGAATTTCATTTTCCTTGCGTAAGCCGTCTGGGCTCTAGTGTGATGCGCTAGTGCGTAACTTAACATGCTGGGCGTTACACTACCCTTAAAGTTTATATAGGGAGTTTCATTTTATTAGATTTTCTATAGTCTTATGTCCCTTATACCCATGAGGTTGTAAGTGACAAAAATGCAATTTTTCATTAATTTAAATTTAAATTAATCAACATTAAATTTTAAAAATTAAAACATTAAATGTTTTTTAAATATGTTAATTATTTTAATTTAATGAAAACCAGAAGAAGTTATAATAATTGAATTCCCTGAAGTTTCTCCAGAAATGTCTCACATTATATACTGACTAAAGAAGATTCATTCAGTTTAGTTCAGTTACTTTAACGTCGCGTTTAAAAGTAACTCGAGATTTCTTTTTCGTGGACCTCGAAGATGAAGGCAACTTGAAACAGTGAAACATTTCCTCATCATTCCAGCAGGAAATAAGCAGGCAATATGAATAAAGAATGCTCAAAATTTTATCTATCAATCTAGAAAAAATTAGTTTGCTATCGAAACTCATTGCAGCATCTACTTTTCGAGAATTTATTGAATAACCCTCAGATAGTAAACTATTGGTTTAATCCCAATCAAAACTTTAATTCACTTTTAGAAACTATTTCAAGTTTAAGATAGCTTTGATGCTAACAATTGAGATTCGTTTATGTTACTTCATAACACAATAGAGATGAAAATTTCATACCGAAACAATTCCATTATACATACATATTATTAGACTACTTTAATTAAGATAATTAAAAAGTCAAAATTACATATAAAACGGCTTCAAATAAAAGATGTTTTCAGTTGGCGCTTTGTATTTAAATAGTTCAGTCAGTTTGACTTCTAATATTATTGAGGCAATCTGAAAATTGAACTCTAGCCTTTAAAGTCGCTTCCTCAGTTTGATTTGAATAATTCCAGAACAACCTGGTCTTTATTCATTGAATAATCCCTTTCTTTAAACTATTTGCCAACGGCATTTACTTAACATCCTCCAAGTTTGTTAATGAAGCCTAAGTTGGCCATTAGCCAACAGCTTTCAACTGACAACGTCCAGTAATAGATTCAAGGTTATTAACTTGGCCTCGATTCTCTGACCAACAAAAGTTACCAATGCTTCTCTGTTCATCATCCGGCTTCGGAATGTCACCTTTGAGACATAGGATACATGGCGGTTAATCGAGGAAATAAACAAAGTCCCAGCAACTGATCTTAAGATTTGGTTCGGCCAATGATGATGACTGGTCCCGTCCTGCGATTCAATGCGTCTGACAAGAGTAAAGAGCTGAAAATATCGCCTTTGTATTTCTTTAAATATGCTTAGTAGCAAGGACAGATCAATTTAAATAAATGATAACTCCTTACATAATGGCGAGAGTGAATGAAGAAAAATTAGAATGCCATGGATTTCAGAAAGAGTGTTAACGAAGCTTTAGAGAAAACTTTACTAACCTAAGAAGTAATTCAAACCCATTCATCTATTATGTAAGCGTATTTAATATTATGCCTGACAAAAGCATGACTGCAACTTAATTATTGTATATCAGTGTATGCTATCAGGTAAGTGGCAACAGTAAGATGTTGCGCTACTTTGAATTTGA
>BGPR01000292.1:134614-228880 GCA_013235015.1 Araneus ventricosus
CGATGACCCATAAGGAAAATGCTTAGTGACAAAACTCCGCTACTGGAAGCTCGGGCCCGTTTGGTTTAACTGTGGTAAATTTCTAATCTAACGTTAAACTCTAATGCTAACATTTGAGAGATTTCGTTGCGGAAGATTTTATTTTCGTAGAATGCCATGAAAATGATTCCTTTAGTATTTTTTCATTTTTTGTTTTTATGAACAATTTATTGACTTAAATATTGTTTTTTTAATTATACGCAGCTTTTTTTTAAGAAATTGATTGCAAAAATTGTTAAGTAAAATTTATTTTTATCTTTGTGGGCTTAAATGGTTTTCTATAAAAAATTTCTTGACTCGAGCAATTTTGTGTGGTTGTACGTTACATATGAATATAAAAAAATGTAGATATACAGGAAGAAAACTATATAAAATAACAATAAGCTTTAAAATCTGCAGAGAAAATGGTAAAATAGTTTATTTTATCATTGCCCATAATTTATTACTTTTATCGAACAGACAAAATTTTAATATTAGTCTGTGTTACGACTAAAAAAACTTTTGATTCAGGTAAATTTAATTATTTTTTAATTATATGATCTTTATTCAGTAAAACGTTACATTCTTTTGAGAAATTAAAATTTTATCTATTTATTTTTTGGAATTCTTTGCAGATGGAAACTCTGTAGATGAATAATTTAATATTATATTCATTTTCAAAAAGAGTTTCATTTGAATGCACATTTTTTGTCAAAATCTTTGATTCACTGGGGTAAGTAGTTGCAAGTAAATTGTTTTGTCAGTGTGGTATTGCATCTTATTCCAACAAAGTCTTTAAAGTATTTCATAAAACGTTCATGTACGAAAAAATTACAAGTGCTCTTAGTGCTTTAATATTTAATATTTCTTTTCAAAATTATTATATATTTATATCTTTTTAACATTGATTGAATACTTCCGCATTTATCCTATGTTTTCTTTTTTGAAGCGAAGCTTCTTAGGCTGCGGAATGGGAAGTCTGTTAATACCCGGATGCAGCCAATGCTCACGTGACTCCAAGTATGTGTAGTGGGCGTCTGCGAGTCTAACTTCTCATCAGATCACAAAGTTCCGTAGCCGAACTGTGATGTGTTCGTATTTACTGTCTTGATGTTTTTGTCCTGTGTCTGTGCTGAATAAATGTTTGTTTGATAATCCCTGGTCTTATTCTTCCACCTGCGCCTCTGCCCACTCATTTAACCTAACAGGTTATTGGCCCAGATTCATGGAAGAAACTTTCTGAAAGGGATTTCAAACACTGAATATTTTGGACAAAGCGGAACTGCAAGGCCTAATCTCAGAATGGCGGAAAGCCAAACGAGAATCGAAGCGCTAAGTAAGAGCAATTTCGAAACATGGAAACTGTAGATGGAGGCCGTGCTGATCAAAAATGACAGATTCAAATATCTTTCGGAAGTCGCACCTCCGCCTGAGACGAAGAAAGCTTATGACAGTTGGAAGATTGAAGACAGCAAAACAAATGTTGATCTGATCCTATGCAATCAGCCAAGCGAGCTGAAGCTGGTAAAGAACTGTCTAACGGCGAAAGATATGTGGGAAAAGCTCGAGAGAACTTACCAATCAAAAGGCCCTGCGAGAAAGGCTAACCTCCTAAAACGCCTTCTACAACTTAAAATGGAGACTAACTATAAGATTTGGATATTTTCATCGATAAAGATTTAATGAGTGTAATGTTGCCGTACAGTTTGCTTGCTAATTTTGAAACATTCAGAGTCGCGATACAATCTCGTGATGCACTGCCTAAACTGGATACATTACGAATAAAAATAATCGACGAGTGACAAAGTCGAGCAGACCAGTCCTAATCCAAAGATGATGGAGCCTATGCAGTGAAGTTCGAAAATCAATTCCGAAATCAACGTTTCAAAGCTAAAACGAAACCGAAAGATACCGTTGATAAGAGAAAAAGGAATACCCCGAAACTGCATAGATAAAGTAAAATAAAATGGTGGACCTGTGGCCTTGAAGGACACGTTAGCCGCGAATGTGAGCCGAAGAAATATTCTAAAATTCACAGCGCCGTTGGTTTTTGCGTCTCAAATTTCTCCGATGCACGAGACCGCAGCCAGTGGATCTTAGACTCCGGATGCACAAAGCATATGTGCAATAATGAGTCTTTCTTTGAATATATAGAGCCGTCCAATGAAAAATATGTCAAGTTAGCTGACAAAAAGGAAGCTAAAGTACAAGGACATGGAAAAACCAATTTTCCTGCCACCATGAATGGACAACGCTCATATGTGCACTCAAACGAAGCTTTGTACGTGCCAAGTTTATCTTACAACTTACTCAGTGTCGCAAAATTGACTAACCTTGAATTTACTGTACAATTCAACGGACAATCAGCAGACATCGTGAACCCCCTGCAAGACATGAAACTGAAAGCTGATCGTGTCGGTGATTTATATTTCTTACTCACAGAAGAAAAGAAGGATAATACTGCTTCGACGGTAAGTACTTCTATGGATACCCCCAGTTCTGGTGACTTTCTGAAATGGCATGCTCGCCTAGGTCATTTAAATAAAATTGACATGATGAATACAATTAAAAATTGTTCATTTGAAGGTTTAAAGCGTTTAAATTTAAAATGTTCAAATATTGATATTTCAAATTTTGATTGTGAAATTTGTATAAAAGGTAAACTTACTAAAAGTCCATTTAAAAATGTATATAGCAGAAGTAATGTCAAACTGAAGATTTTGCATACCGATTTGTGTGGACCAATGAAAGTGAAATCTATCGGGAACGCGCGATACTTTATAACTTTTATTGAGGATAAAATAGGTTGGACTGAGGTTAGATTTCTCAGAAATAAATCTGAGGCCCGGGAAAAATTTAAAGAAGTTAAAAATCTCCTGGAACGGCAATCTGGTTGTAAAGTAAAATTTCTGCAATCGGATAGAGAGGGCGAATATATTAGGGAAAAGTTTGATGATTATCTTAACCCTCTGAGTGTTTCACACGTATTTCTACGTTGACCTTGGACAACCCCAAAATCGTTAAACACGCATTTCAACGTGTGGTCGAAAACACCCCGAAATCGGTTTGCACTGAATTTTACGTTCATTGTGAACTGTCTCTAAAGTGTAACACACGTACTTTTCCTAATTTCTTACCCCCCTTTCTTGGTTTGACATCTTGATTGATTATCCGGGGAGAGCACAGGTCAACACAATGAAGACTGATAAGGATGTACTTACTGCAAATTGGAGATGGCACAGGATCCGAAACTCCACTCTCCCCTGTGGTGTGGGGAATTTTAATGCTATTTGCATTGAGGTTATATTTCCGGAAGAATTGCAGTGTCGGATTTTTTTTTTGTTTAATGTCAGCCTGGTTTGATGCTATATTATGTGTCAAGTACTATTCTTTTAATACAATTTATGTGATATAAGATTTTTTTTCAATGCCTCAATGCTTTAAAGATCCATATCGAATGGTTACGTAAAATAGATATTGTGGTTTAAGTAAAATAGATTTTGTTCCAATACCGCATTCAAGCATAAAAAAATTGAAAGCCTAGGGGAAGCTAAGAAAATCTGCTATTTATATATAGTTGAACAGTGTTCTTGAATCAACACATTTCACCCACGTTCAACTAGTTTTATGATATTAATGTAAACTTCTTTCATATTAATAATCTCCATCTACTCATTTTTCATTTATAAAAATAGAGTAAAATTAAATTTTTGTCAAAAAATAGAGCAAGTTTTAAGGTATATGAAAATGATGCATTATTTTTATTGTTTTATCTTTCAGATCAAATCGAAAATTTCAGTTTTACAATTATTTCATTATATATGTATTTGATTTTTATTAAAAAAATTAATTTTCAGGTTTAAGTGTAATTTTTTTAGACTAGAACAGATTTTAACTTCATTATTACAACATTTAGAAAAATATGTTTTAAATTCATAAAAATTACAATGAAAAAATTCATTCCGAAAGATAATTATCATTTAATTAAATAATTATTAGCCGGAAATTTATTTTTAGGTCACTCTCAACTGAAAAAATAACGTACATGGAAATAAAAATTAAAGAAAGTGGAAAAAAATTTTATTTTTTACATTGTAAAATATTTTCTTTTTGTTAAAGGCAGGGGAAAATATAGTTTAGATGAAAACGTTATCGACTAAATTTAATGTTTGGGTGTGTGATCTTATCAGACTTTTAATAATCTTATTATGAGACTGATAATATCTGCAGCTTAACTCTCTTACGTTTATTTGAATAATCAATGAAGATGTTTATTTCTTGCTTAAAATAAAAGAAGACAAAAATATTTCTCAGAAAATATTATACGAATACTGTATTTGCGCATTAGTTCCTTGAAGCACAATTTTTTTCCTGATGTGTTATTAAGCATTCTTCTATAAATGATTAAAACTATATAGCTAAATTGAATTGCTTTCGGTAAATGCATGCCAACTGCAAGTTAAATTTTCATTCATGCTCTGAGAAAAGAAATCCACTAATATATGTTAGAAACCATTGATACATCCAGATCCACTAATAGCAACTTTGAAGACTGATCTTTCAGTAATAATAGCAGTCTGTGGCTTTGGATTATTTCAAAATATTACCGTCACCTGTCAGATCATGTGTTTTATTACATTATCTTATGCGTGCATGCTGTAATTTGTAAGGTGTAATTTTTTTTATAAAATTATGATTTATCTGCTCCATTTTCTTCATTCTGAACTTTAATAAATAATATTTCAACTGTAAATAAAATATTTATTTTCTATATGTTTTGACATTTTTTATTTTATTTAACTTATTTGAAGAGTCAAGGGTCAGTTTTAAGCTTGTTAAATTTGCTTTATATTTTCGAAAAGAACGGTACGATACGAAACGGCCCCCAAACTTTTTTGTATTCCTCACCGAGAACGGCCAAAACATCTATGAAGTGTCACTATTTTGTCGTCAATTAACAATTTTTACCAATGATACCATTTTCATAACTTTTACTGATCTTAAAGAGCACGGGAATTTTGTCAGAAGTATTTCTTCAGTGAATCAATCATGCTATACCCACTGGCGGATTTTGTCAGTATGGGGACACAGGCGCAAAATTGCTGTGAGGCCCCTCCCCCTACCCAATGTCGAAAATTCATCTTCGGCTTAGTATTACGATATAGATCGAATAGGTTTTGAGGCCCCCTAGATGCACGAGGCGAGCGCCTCTAACACCTGTGCGAAAAATCGCCACTGTATATACCAGTCCTCTGCTACGACCTTTCTCAAACTGATTCTCTATCTGTTTATGTCACATGTTTTTCACGTACAGATAGACATAACCATCTGTTAAAAGCACTGTATCGGGGAACATCGTTGTATACTGCTGATACTAATCCTATTGAGAGTCTGATATTATCTGCAGCTCAACTGTGTAGAGATTATTTCAATTATCATTGAAAATTTGTATTTCTTCCTAGAACCCAAAACTATTTCTAAGAAAATATTATTTCTTACTTCAGAGACTGCATTTATGCATTGGTTCCTTGAACCATTACAGTTTTGCTGATTTGCTATTAAGCATTATTCAATATGTGATCAAATCTAAATGCTTAAATTCCAGTGCTTTTGGTAAATCTTATACCAATTCTGAGGTGAATTTTAATAAATGCTATGAGACAAGAATCCACTATTATGTGTTACAAACCTTTGATATATCCGATATTAACAAGCTTAAGGACAGTTCTTCCAAAAATAATAGCAGTCTCAGGCATTGAATTATTTCCAAATTCCACCATCACATACTATATAATGTGTTTTATAGCAATATCTTGGATGTGTGTGCGTGTGCTGTAATTTGTAAAGTATAATTTTTTTATATAATTCAGATTTATCTACACGTTTTTATTTTCATTCTGAACTTGAATGGATAATTATAAAACTGCAAACAAGATATTTATTTTCCAAGTAGTATGGTATACATGAATGAGATATATAATTTAATTTTTAAAATTTTGTATAAAGAATAAAGTGTCATTTTTATGCTTATAAAATTCCCTTTATATTTAGTACGAAAAGACCCAAAACTGTTTTTGAATAGCACAAAAGGGAACCTGACTAATTTCGAATATGTGGTAGATTTTCCTCCCTATTCTTTCGATTTTACCAAGTTTGTAAAAAACTATCTGTAGAAAATAATTCAACAATTTTGTACTTCGTACCAAGGCCCATTTTCGTAAAATTGATTGATAAAATGTTGATTGCTTTTACCTTCTCGTATACGTAGTATACAAAGAGAAAGTACTGTAATCATTGATTGTAAATTCGAATTTTGATATATCTCCTCGTTTTACACTTCGTGTTTCTGAATACGGTAACTCCTAAACGCAACCCTAATTGTAGATAAGGGTCCAATTTTCGTTTAAATAGGCTCAAAAAACTCTAATGCCCTGTCTAAACTCTAATATACCTTTCTTTTCGATAAAAAAGTTATAAATAAAGAATTAAATTTATTTTTGAAAATTTGGCCACGGGATGCTCTATGACCGGTACTATAGTATAAAAGTTTCAAATTTTGTTAATCTAGGTGAATTAATTTTCTGTTTATTATAATAAAAGATAATATCTTGCGTGCTAAATAACGGTATATGTATACGTTATTTCTTCAAACATTTAGTCTAAACGTAAACTTTATTTTGAGAATTATTAACTCGTGCTCTTAACAAGCATATAGTACAAGTTTCAGTAAAAAAGGTTTGTAGTATTAATTAATTTAAAGCATTATTCAGGGGATAAGAAGGTTATTTCTAATCCTTCATATGTATTAATTATTACAGGCGGTTTTATAGAATACAGATTATTATGCGACTATCCATATAATAAGTATTTATGTGCATACAAAACGGATTAATCCAGTTAAACACTGTTTATATTTGTGATCGTTTCTCAATTTTCTACCTTTTACGGAGTACTAAATCAAGAAGAAATATGAAAACTTTTATTGCGACATCAAAAACTAGTAAAAAATAATTATATATATATATATAATTATTTTTTACTAATTTTTGATGTCTTTTTTAATTATATTTAATTAATTTTTAATATATGTATATTAAAATTTGAATATATGAATATTTGATTAATTTTTGAATATATATATATATATATATATATATATATATATATAATGGCATTGTTTTTAATCCTTAAAATTTAGTAAATTAATTTTAAATTCATAGAATAATATGCTGACGAGTAAATAAAGTGAAGTCACGGATATAAAAAAAACTACTAATATAAAATACAGCCAGCAGCTAAAATACAAATATTAATAAACGGCAAAAAATTTAAATCACAAAGATCTTAAAAATCATCAACTTTTATGCAGCTTCAATAATGTTCACTTTATTAGATATTCAAAACATGAAAAATAGGTATACGCGCCTAACCGGTGTGTATTTTTGTCATTTGGTGTTGTTGACACGAGCAATGTGCAGAAAATAGATCCCAACTGCCCATCTTGAAGACCTGAAGTGTTAATTTATCACACAACAGGTGGGCTCTCCGAAGGCAGTAAGGGCTAGTTTGAATAGGATCCTAGCTGAATAGAACGGATTCTTGTGGTTAGTCCCTTCGAGGGGTTGCTGATTACCCATGGATCAGAGGGGGGAAGAGACTGAATCCGCTGCGCTTTTGGAACATGTTCTGTTCGGAGGAGGGCGCACTTTTAAAACAGATAAGGGGTCTTCGAACAATCGCTTTTCGAATCGCTTTACAAGGGAGACCGAACCACTCAGAGGGTTAAAGAACTTGGAATACAAAGACACTTAACAGTCAAAAATACACCCGAGCAAAACGGGAGAGGAGAGGAAAAATAGAGCTATTTTACATATTGCTAGATGTTCTTTAATCCAATCCGAACTTCCACTTAGTTTTTGGGCTGAGGCAATTGCGAATGCTAATTATACCAAAAATCGATTACCATCAAAATCGTTGCAAGGAAAAGGTCCTTACGAATTATGGCATGGTAAAGTCCCGAATATTGGTTACTTTAAAACTTTCGGTTGCGAAGCATTTGTTTGGAACAATAAGAAAAATAGAGAGAAATTTGAGCCCCGAGCTCTAAAAAGGTATTTTTCTAGGATATAGCGATAATTCAAAAGCTTATCGTATTTGGCTAACCGAAGCGAAAAGGGTGGAAATATCTCGTAGTGTAAAGTGTTTGGAAAATAACTCGTTAACTCCTTTAAAAGAGTACGTTGATTTTAGTCCCTATGACGATGAAGTGATTAAAACAGATAAAGAATGTCAAACCCTCAGTATTCCCGCTCCTATCAACAGCGAAAAACGAAACACGCCGGAGAGCGATGATGACGTAACCCTTGAACCTGAACTGTCAATCTCTGAAGAGCCATAAATTCGGAGCAGAGTTCTAAAAGGGGGCGTGGCAGACCGAAGTTGATTCGAGGCGCGCGAGGGAGACCGAAAAAAATATATGCAACTCCTAAAGAAGAAACAAACGAAAATAATTCCCAGAATTCAGATGATTCCACTGATTGTGAAATTTTCGCAATGGGAGAGATAGCTATGGAAAGTGCATTAAAAGGTAAATCCTCACAGGATTGCTTAAAAGCCTTAGCTTCTGAAGTGAAATCTATTTTAAAACATGACACCTTTGACTTAGTTAAGAGGCCAGGAGAGGAAAATATGGAATTAATTGGGAGTAGATTTATATTACGAAATAAGTATGGGTCTGATGGAAAAATAAAATTAAAAAAGGCTAGATTAGTAGCACAAGGATTTGGTTAAATACCCGAAGTAAATTATTGCCAAAATCAAACATTTCACCTGTGGCGAGATTGAGTTCGATCAGGATGCTATCTTCTTTAGCTGCCAAATTTAAAGCAAAAATATATCAATTTGATATTACTACTGCTTATCTTAATGGTATTTTAGAAGATGAGGTCTATATGAATATTCCAAAATACTTTGACCTGGCACTTGAGACTCTAATTGAAAGTGACAATGATGAAGACTTATGCAAAAAAGCAAAGCAAATACTTGTAAACATTAAAACAAATAATATGGTTTGTAAACTAAAAAAATCTCTTTATGAACTCAAACAAAGTGGCCGTTGTTGGTTTTCTAGATTAAATGAAATTTTGCTTGATTTTAGATTAAATAATTCTAAGAGTGATCCTTGTGTATTTCATATGAAAAATAATAATAAGTTAACTATCTTAACTGTTTATGTGGATCATATTTTGATGTTTAGTGACGATACTAAAATGGTTGATTTGTTACATAATCATTTGTCAAAACATCTTAACGTAAAGTATGATGAATTGCTAAAAGTTTTTGGGTATTGAGTTCAATCCAACCAATAGTAAGATAACTATATTAAAGAATTGTTAGAGAGATACAACTTGTTAGAATGTAATACAGTGTCTACACCCATGGCATTAGGTACCAAACTGTGTATTGCTACAACACCAGATGATAAACTTCCATACCGAGAATTAATTGGTAGCCTAAATAATTTAGCTGTTTGTACTCGTCCTGATATTGCTTATTCTATTAGTAAACTGAGTCAATACTTAACATGCTATGACAAATCACATTGGTTAGCAGCTAAAAGAGTACTACGTTACTGAAAGAAAACTATTAATTATGGACTAGTCTTTGACTTAGATGATAAAGTTGTGTATGGATATTCTGACTCAGACTGGGGTAATTCCCAAGAAGTCTTACTCTCGCTATTGCTTTATGCTAAGCAACAGTGTCATATCATGGGAATCCCGGAAACAAAAGACTGTAGCTCTTAGCTCTACCGAGTCAGAATATATGTCATTGTCAGATAGTTGCAAAGAAGCTTTGTATTTACACAAATTGCTATCTGAGTTAGATTTAGGTATTTTATGTAAACAAATTACTATTAGTATGGACAATAATAGTGCCATAAAACTAGCTGAAAATTCATTATTTCATAGTAGAACCAAACACATCGATATGAGGCACCATTTTATTCGTGATATTCTTGAAGATGGAAAAATTGCTGTTAAGCATGTCTCCACGTCTAAAATGGGAGCCGATATTCTTACAAAACCTCTTGGTTCTTTAAAGCATTATGAATGTTTGAAAATTGTAAATGTAACTGATTTAAGTTTGTTGTAATATTTTGTGTTATTACATTGTGTATTTTTAATAATACTATTAAATGTTGGATATTCGTGTACACGATCGCATTGAGAGGGGGTGTTAATACCCGGATGCAGCCAATGCTCACGTGACTCCAAGTATGTGCAGCGGGCGGCTGCGAGTCTAACTTCTCATCAGATCACGAAGTTCCGTAGCCGAACTGTGGTGTACTCGTATTTACTATCTTGATGTTTTGTCCTGCGTCTGCGTTGAATAAATGTTTGTTTGATAATCCCTGGTCTTATTCTTCCACCTACGCCTCTGCCCACTCATTTAACCTAACAAAGTCAGCATAGAAAAAGCAACCGTCACACGACAAAGGACATCATACCAGCGCAGGCGCATCGATGCGGTCAACCTATACTCTCGCAGACTGTGTGTTTATACAAAATGCGCGCATGCCCTCTGTTAGAGAATAGACTGCATTCGTATGATTCTGTTCCTTCAGAGAGCATTGGCAGGATATAATGAGGTAGTTGTTCGATGGATTGGACAATTTCCTCACCGGTCTGCTAAAGGCCTTAAACCCTTTCTGATAGGCCGGACCGGTCTTTTTTTATTTTTCTTTAAAGATGGATTGGAAAGAGTTACCATGAAATACCACTTAGCTGGGGATTTTAATGTTAACATAACGGATAAAAAATCAGTGTCACGTGTAAAATGTCTTTTTAATAAATTTAGTTTAACTATGAAATGTAATCCGGCAATGTCGACGACAAGTTTCACACAACCATTGATGCACGTTTTTGCAGATGTATTTATAAAATAGAATCGAAGACGTTTGTATCATAATTCATTTATCACAAACCAGTTTCGATGATAGAATATCTAGAGACCCACACCGATGAGGTCTACCCTAAAGGGTGTTAGGCGAACCATGATGGGTGGGGTTCCAGTATGATGTTCCGGTATGAATCATCACATTCCATGATAGAATGTGATGATTGCATTACATTTTTTTGTTTCTATATACAGATTAATAAAAATGGAAAAAATATTTTTCAATAACTGCCTGTATACCTGATATTTTTGTTACCTGTTTTAATCATAAATTATAAATAAGTAATAAATAATGAGTTTATATATAATTGTAATATAATAATTACAAAATTTTTAAATGTTTTGTTTCAATTGGGGGAGGGAAGTGAAAGAAAGAACTCTCTCTCTTTGTTTCTGTGATTCTATCATTATAAATTTAGTTATATAGAAGAGCGTAAGAAGCTTCGCTTCTGTCGTGTTTATCTCATTTTAAATTCAACATTATTTTATGTATTTAGAATCTTTCCAGAAAGCGAACATAAAAAACATTGCTTTCTGCTTGTCGTTCAAACGATCTTCCAATTAAAAATTCATATCGTCTTATAGATCCATTTATATTGACACCTTAGCTTGTTGAAATTTTTCACGTAATGGCATTGTGTTTGTTGCAGATTTTTTTTAGTTAATTATTTTTAAACACTGCGGAACGAAGGAAAAAAAATTCTTTATAAATCTTAATTTGAAAAAGAAAAAAAAAATTCGTTGTGTTTATCTGCAAATTAATCATTTTTTTTTCATTTCCGAATCAGAATTAGTTAGGAAGTATGTTTCATCTCTCAATTGATATGTAATTGTAATCGTTTTGATGTCTTCTTTGTAATGGCCTGGATTACAAAAAAATGTCACATAAACTCGATCATAGACCTGTCAATTTTACTTGGATTTACATCATGTTGCAGAGCAAGGGAATTTTCTGAAATTCAAAGCTGTAATCAGTAAAAAGGTTTTTAAAAATGATCTAATTTTTAAATCACAAGTAAGTTAAGAAATAAGACTTAGCCATGCGACCATGCCATTATTTAAAAAAAGGATTAAGCAGATAACTGAAAATGAGTTTCAAAATATTTTATTTCACATTTTTTTAATTTCAAATTATTTCTTTACATATTAAGTTACGAATGGAAATCATAAAAGAATAACATCCTTCCTGCCGAAGCATTCGAAGAATCTGAATGATGGTCTTCGCGACATCACCCTGAAACTGAGAGTGGAGTCCTAATGCTGAACATTCACGAGAGGAGTTATCCAAGCCATTTGGGGACCTTCCAGCATAACCCTTCCTCAGCGTCACATTCTGATAAGAATTGGCGCGGTGTGGTCGAAATGAATGGATTTTCGTCCAGTTCCTGTTTTCCATTCGGTGAGCTGTTCCATAAAACTGAAATGTGATCGTTGGTAAGAAGGAGCGAGGCACCCTCACAAAAGCGAAAACCACAAAATGGAGGAGGTGGAGTGAATCTATCTGGAGAAAGAGGGGTGGAAGGTCTCTTTTCGAAAGTGGGAGGAAGCGGTGTGAAGCTCTCTGGGGAAAGAGGGGTAGAGAGTCCCGTTTCAAAAAAGGGAGGAAGCGGTGTGAAGCTCTCTGGGGAAAGAGGGGTGGAGGGTCCCGTTACGAAAGAGGGAGGAGGATTAGACACAGTGGCCCTAGGGAATTGAAGTGAACGGTTGTATCGTTTGCATGGAGCTTCCATAAATAACCCTTCTAAATGGATGGGCTGAAACTTGGAACGATATTGAACGACGCGCTCCAAATGGACTCGGACACTTCCTTCGTGAATATCCCGTTTAATAGCCCTCAACGGCCACAGTCCAACCCCTCCAGAAAGAGGTAAAAACTGTCATCGGAGTGGAGGTAACTCAACCACATACCGTTTTGTACCTATCAGTAAAGAGAGAATCCGGATATTTATCCGGCAGCATCTCATCAACGTATTCGGTGGGAAAATTACGACTGAAAAATTCATCATTAAAATATGTTTAATTGAAATGAATTATGAAATATTTAGTATATTCAGATACTAATTTAGACAATAAGCTGCAGATACAATTTAATCATATATTGTGAAGATTGTAGCAAATGACGCAAAAATCAGTTCAGATATTTATTCTTATAATTTTACACTCTAATTCCAATTGACCAAGCTTAATTTAATGAAATTGATGAATTAAGGATTAAGTGTTGACCCTAACAGAGGTAATTAATTTGTTTTAGACTGAAATTAAATAAGAATGAAATACCACAGTTAAAATTTCATTCTGATATTCTTTTATGTAGGATCTATTCGAATAAGAATCGATTATCCTGGGATAAAAGAGTTGTTCAAACGGCACACATCTATTACTTCAACCACAAGTTTTACAGCATATACTTGCGGAAATTTGAAAAGCTGACAAGTGCCAGATAAACAATATGTAAATATTAAGTGGACTGAGATATTTTTTTTCATACTCAGATACATTTCAGAAAGCGGATAGCAAAACAATTTATGAAATACATTTTATTTTTGCCATTTGACAGTGATCTCTTTTCTTAGTTAACTCATTCAGTGTCGCGCCCGTCATATTGACGTGCATCGAATTATCGCAATTTTAGGCTTATAAATTAAAATTTACTCATCAATTAACTTTATAATTTGACACAAAAATTGCTTAGAATCCATAAGCATCTCAAGTATTCTATGCCTTCTTAGATGAATGAAAACGACAGCCCCTTTCCAGAACAGGAGGGGTCATCTAATTAGATAGCAAAAAATGCCATCTTAAGGAGTTATAAAATTTCCAACTCTGAGGAAATTTTGTTCGCATTTATAACTTTAAAAACTAACTCGAAATATTAAGGTATATGAAAAGTGTTTTTGCCTGTGTAATCAAACTTTTCAATACAATCACAAAACATTAGGAAACAAAGTATATTCCATCATGAGCGATGAATTCTTACTACTTTTTTATCACCTGAACGAGCCCTGTGCGATACAATTCTGTTCGTCTGGACCCAAAAAGTCTAGACACCATGTCTCCAATCGGCAATTTTTGGAAACTTGCCTCCAATGAATAAAGATGTAATTAATCGAAACGCGTGATACACTGACGCAACAAGATTAGACTGAATTGTGGATATGGTGAAAGTTCCTTTCCTCCAAACTCCTTTTTTTGTGCTAAGTCTAAATCAGTGACGTGTAGAATTTCCTACTGCAGGAAAACTCTCTCTCTCTCTCAAATAACATAAGGAGCGTCTTTTATTTTTCAAAGCAGTATACTCCCTGTGCAACTGTTAATAGTAAAATACAGAGTAGATAGGCTGACCGTCTGGTTGGACCTCTATGTGAATGGCCAGCGCAAAATTCCACCAATTACCGATCATAAACTTTTGTTCAAAACATCTTTGTTTTGCAACTGGATCGGTTATTTCGCCAACATCTAATCATTTCTTCCGATTATTTGAGTTTCGTAGATATTCCTACTTCTCATTAAACGTCATTATTTATCAGAAAAAGAAAAGATCCTGTAGATTTTCAAAATAGATTTGGAAGCATCCACTCGAAGATTGCTTGAAGCCGGCTCAATTCATGAGAAATCTCTCTATTCCCCCTGCGCGTTTCATGCAACTTATATAATGCTTGATACTATCCAAATTTTACTAAAATTTTTTATATGCTAGTGGGTGAATGCTCCTCTACATTAGGGTGGATCGATTTTTTTTTCAGAATTTCAAAACCTACCTATGCGGAAAAGATGTTCTATGGTATGGAGATTAAGAGAAAAATAATAAAAAAATTAAATTCAAAATTTAATGCTGTCGCAAGGGGGTTGAATTTTCGAAAAAAATGGAAAAATACTGAATTTTGATCATACGATTTTAAAAAAATATTATTATTAATCAAAACCTACTAATGCGGAAAAGATATTCTATGGTATGGAGATTAAGAGAAAAATAATAAAAAAATTTAAATTCTAAATTTAATACTACCGAAAGGGGGTTGAATTTTCAAAAAAAAAAATGGAAAATACTGAATTTTGATTATTGATTATACGATTTTATATTCGAAATAAGTGGGGTTTTTTGCAATATAAATAACCAAAAGTGATGATTAATGAGTAGTGAGTAGTATAATGTACATTGCATCATTTTATGACTCAGCTCCCCCACCCCACACCATCAAATCAGTCCGGTTAAACAACTAGAGCAGTAGGCAACGACTTTGCGTGCTTTCAGAATTCTTCAAAGGGCTAATTCCCTTATGTGATTTCTGTCGTCAGCTAGCAATGATATCAGGACATTTTCTGGATGGCCAAAAAATTAGTTTCTTTTAATAGCATGGCTATGACATCCTTCAAATCATTCGAGAAATAACGCGATATAACGATTGATTGATGCAAATGCTGTGCTTCATAAATTATGGTTTCGTTTTGATCTTGAACCACATAGATGCATAGACTTTTGTAATGAATGACGTTAATGTCAATAAAGCCTCGGATGAATTTTCGCGAGCTACATTGAACCTGAGAATTCTGTTCGCGATTCTAAGCCACCTTGAGTGGCAAACTTTTACAGGATTTATCTTCGACAGACTTTCTCTGCAATGTCAGCAGTTTAAGATTTTAATTTCCATACCATAGAACATCTTTTCCGCATAGGTAGGTTTTGATTAATAATAATTTTTTTTCTCCATGGAAGAGCGATCCACCCTACTCTACATCCTAATTTAACTACTCAGGGTTCACAGTTGCTGGTATATCACTTCTGAGTTAGATTTAAACTGTTTGGTGTCCCTTCTTAAAGCATTTGAATCAGTTTTGATCTTCCTGATCAATAAACTTGTCAAACCCTTCAAATGTATAAATTCTGTTGGCGGCTTCAATGGCTTTAAGGCTTTATTAGAAATAGTGCCTCAAGATGCATAAAATATTTCTTATGCATCGTCCTCCTCCGATCGTTGCTAGTATATCACTTCTGAGTTAGATTTAAACTGTTTGGTGTCCCTTCTTAAAGCATTTGAATCAGTTTTGATCTTCCTGATCAATAAACTTGTCAAACCCTTCAAATGTATAAATTCTGTTGGCGGCTTCAATGGCTTTAAGGTTTTATTAGAAATAGTGCCTCAAGATGCATAAAATATTTCTTATGCATCGTCCTCCTCCGATCGTGAAAGAGAGAAGGCTTGAAAAATGCAGATTATTGAAGGACATATAACCTGCCGTATATCTTTTTGGATTCCTGGTGAGCAAGAGCCAGATGCAAGCTTTCACATGCAAGGAGTCAAAACAAAAGAAAATACCTTTGCTGTACCCTAATAATTGTCAGAATATCAAACATTGCCTTCATAACTTCTTTTCTGGTGCTATTCGCAAATAATAACATATAAACTCTCTAATTATTGCATAAATCAAACAACGAATAGAAAATTTGCCTTCAAATAATTTAAAATCGTCAAAATGGGTTTGATATTGCAATAAAATTTATCACTTCTGTATATTTCATGGAGTTTTATCTCAGCGTTAGTATAAATTTTGCACAAATAGAAATTTGAGGAAAATGAGCTTAAAATATTCTTAATATAGCGAATTTTTTATTGAGTTTTCGTTAATACTTGTACTATAGTTGAGCCGCATAATTACATGTAGTAGACATGTAGAGTGTTATATTCCACATTTTCACTATTGGTCAGTTTGAAATCGTATATAGAATATAATATGTAAACATTTAATGTGAACACAAACAATATGTTGCATTCAGAGCAAATGAACAGAGGTGGTTAATATTCTCATATACCGCCATACCAAATTACTGCCGTTATTGCTCGTTCTGATATCATAATATCTATTTAGCGTCATTTAGTGCTTTGAGATACAACAAGAATTGATTTCGCTAAGACATCGTGATCGTCTCCGGATTTATCTGCTATAGGAAATCACTTGAAGGTGGATATGAAACCCTAGCTGCCAAGTAAATAAAAGCATAGCAAATGTTTTAACTAAGCTTAAATCTTAATCACATAATAATAATAAAAAATGACTTAGAATAGTAAATTATTTGTTTTCTGGGAATTTCATGCTCAATGAAATACATAATTATTGTACAATTACCCCTTAATCACACAATTTAATTTACCCCCTTTGATCGGGAGAAACCTCAATACTGATGAATTTTCAAATATACTGATACTTAAATTTTTTTAAGGAATTTCGATAAAACTTTTTTAAAAATATGAAATTTAAGTAATAGTTTCATTTGATCTGAGAGGTATTTTCGAGTGTAATTGCTATATTTGAATCGAAATTTAAATTTAAACTTAACTTAATAAGCTTAACTTTTCTTAAATTTAACTTTATACTTAACTTTTGCTAATAGAGTCTATTTTAAAATTGTACCTGATAAACTGATGCATTAAAGGTAATTTTACAGAAATAACATTGCGTGCCTTTTATGATATTCAAAAATCAAGCATTATCTTACAGTATTTACATATACGCCCATCTTTCATTTTTGTATTTTGAATTGTACATATTTTTAGTTCTAAGAAATAATGATTATATGAGTACGAATTATAAAGTATTGCAATATTGCTTTCTGAAGATGGAATTGGTTTGATTCTATGTTGTTGTGGCAGCAGATTGAGCATGAAAATTAAGCTATTTAAAAAAGCATATTTCAAATTCTTATGTATTTGTCTTTGATAATTTATTTTTGTACAGTAGCGCCATCTTTGGGTGATATTTATACTAAAATTCTTTAGATGCAACGCCACAAGTGTATTATTTGCTTTTACTACGGTTTTAATTTTGTCTCATTCGGAGATGTAGAACTAAATTCAGAGAACGAAGTGATAACTTATGTTTTCTGAGCCATATATTTAACTGTTAAAAGTTAAAATTAGGTTATATTACAAAATCTTTCAACTTTATCGTAAAATAGTGCATAAAAACAACTAGTGAGCAATATCTGTAGAATTTAATTTTCAACTATTTAGTCTATAAATTAAAAATGATAGGCTGATGAATGATTGTAGAATAAAAGCTCAATTCGTTCTAAGAGCAATGTTTTAGAGCTATTTTAGATCAGGTTTCACAGGAGGCTTATTTGGGAAAGCTTGAAATCGTTCTTTTGTTGAGTCCTTTTTTGATTGAATATTAAACTTTTTGGAATCTCAGTATGATTTTTAATGCTATTAACATTGATTTCCGTCAGACGATAATTTAATTTCTGAAATTTAGTGTTCTTTACTGGCAATGGTTTTACAATATTTACTAGATCAAATGACTCTCTAATTCCGTAAGATTTAGTCTCATTGCCTCTCACTTCTTTTATGGATATAGAGTGTGCAGATATTACAGATTACGAAATGCCTTCGAAAAGGTTTCCGCTTTTCTTGTATCTCTTACTGTCCCAGTGAGTACCGAAGTACGCAGTTGTTGCTTACATCAAATGTGCAAATGCAAGTAACGCCACCTCTGGTACCGAATCTTAGTTTATAGTTATCATAAAATATACATGGTGCATTTCTAAAATCATTTACACCCCCACCCCTTAATTTTAGAATGACAGCAGCTATAGTCATAAAATTTTGTCAAGTTATAGCCAAGTGGCTATGCGCTACGCAATGATACCGCTTAGTCAGGAGAAGACAAACTGGGAACTCAGCCTTCCTATCCCGAAAACGCAAATTTATTTTATTCCAACACTGTTACCTAAAGAAAGGCTTAAAAAGAAAACAAATTAACTAGTTTTCTCAAGATACCCTTATTTTCGATGTTCAAACTACTTTCCGTCAGCTACAAAACACATTTTGACGTTTTTTTAATTGTATGCTACACACTTTATAGCATATTACGTATCACGCTGGCAAATGCATTAGTAATAAGTTTTCGAAGGTCCTGCATGGTACGTAGAGATGTCACATGCACCTGCTGTCTACAGCATCCCCACACATAAAATCAATTGTGGTTAGTTTTGTCCGAAAGATTACATTTTTCTGCTTTTCCCATGTTTCGTGTCATCAAAGTTTCGGAAATCGCAGCCAAACAAATTAGCATTTTAAGTAGTCAGTTCTTAGCAATAATGCCCCCAAGGTGTCTTTTTGTACTAAATATATGATGATATATATCTTTGCGCATAACATTTTTTCTTTATATCCTACTGTTATCGAGAGATTGATGCTATTTCGACACTTTCCGTCTGGTGGCGCTCTAAGCAGTATCATCATGTAGCCAATACCCACTTACTATAACAGGCATCACTTTTATGACAATAGCTGCAGTCGTTTTGAAGTTAAGGGGGGATAAGGAACTTTAGTGGACTCCCTGTATTTATCTCTTCCGCCTAAATGCTATCTGTATTTATCTATCGATTATGAAGGAGAAAGTGTGTGTGTTGGCGCTCTACAGGGTATATAGCTGGACCTAGAGCTATAAAATATGGCAAGAGCACTTATATAATAAATACATATACCACATGTTTTTTTCTAAAAATGGATTTGCAACAATCTTTCCATATAAGGGTGACAAAAATACACCCTTGGGGCATATTGATTCGTTCGCAGAAATATCGAAAAAAAAGATGATTAATAGGTGTGGGATCAAAATAAAATTCCATTCAACATTTTACTCCAAATTAAGGTTTAAATGTTAAAATCCCACATTTTTAATGAGACTAGAAAATTGGAAGAATAATGCCTTATAAAATAATCTAACTCGACCGATAATAAAGAAGAACGCGTGTGTGTAAAAATACTTTCGAGTGTAGGAATATGCATTACGGAGCCTTTTTTTTCTTTAATTTTAATTACAATTTTAATAAATTAAAAATTAAGCAAATTTTTTGAGTTTTTTCCTTGATAGCATCCGAAAATATTACAATACAAAAACAATTTCCAGACCATCTAAAAATCCAAAATATTATCTTTTCAATCACATCAATTAGGTTGCCAAACATTTTCTTCTCTAATTTTAATTAATTTAAAAATATTTTAGGCATAATTTACAACAATAATTTTCATTGTTGCAATGAAATTCAAACCATTTTCATTGTTTAAACAAATATTCATTTGAGTGTTTCACGTCCATTGTTGAGATCTAAGATCTAATATCCTAATGAATTTCACTTTCTTTTTATTTCATCAAATGTTCTGTGAAATCTTTGAAGTTTTCTATGATAGAAAGTTTATTACAAAATGTATCCAGTAAGCTGAATGTTTATCGTTGCTTTGTTTTAATTACTTTTATCAGCGTGTTTTAATTCAGCTAATGCGCTACTCGACATAAAATGTGACACGGTATTTAAATGTTGAAATCAAATGCATATTTTGCATTTGATTTCAACATTTTTAGTTAATTGAGTTAATTACTATTTAAATTCATATATGTGTTAGATGTGTTCCGTCAAAAAATATCCGCTCACTTCTTATTTCTCATAATCTATAAATGGAAAATTCAAGGAAATTATATCATTCAATTTTGTAGCATGTCCTCTTTAAAAATATGTAAACAGCATTTCCATAAGGGGCCACCTACATATTTATATTTGACTCATCTTCAAATTTTCCAATTACAACCCCCAGTTTTTCATCTTTTACATGATTCTGCATAATAAAAAATCGCCAGTTATAAAATTTGAGGAAAATCGGTTCAAATAAACGTAGATATACAAGAAAAACGCATAAGTGGCTCTTTCAATATAAGCAAATGTAAAAAAAAATGGTTACTCTTTTAACACTTTTCATTCAAGTTGTTAATAGAATAATTTCCTCGAAGAATATTTGGTGTTTTACAAGGTTTACCGTTTGGGGCAATGAAATTTTACTAAATAAAAATTCGAGATGCATGATTTTAAATAAAAACACAATAAAAAATAAATAATATTTTTATGCATTATATTCTATACAGGGTTCACACTTACATCCGTTGCACCTCCCTTAACTTCTAAACGATGATAGCTTAGGCCATAAAGTTGGTGTCTAGGTATAGTAAAAAGGCTATGTGCTACTCGATGAGACAACTTAAAACGCCATCCATCGGCAAATTTTGGAATTAGCGGTCCTATCTCGTAACCGGTGAAAGATACGATAAAAAAGTAAACTAGAAAGTTGTAGAGCACTTTCGATTTAGTAGGAAAAGATACCTTGCGCACATTAATACTAAAAACAGAACGCTTAAAATGCACATTTGTTTGCTCTCGATTTCCAAAACTGTAACGTCTCGAAAGGGTTTTTAAAAATGAAAAAGCAGTTGATTATCACAATATACCTTTATCTTCGGTGTTCAAAGTGCTCTCCGTCATCTGTAATACAGATTTAAGACCTTGTTTGAATTTCACTTTGCACACGCTTTAGCACGTAGTTGGCTCGTGTTGGTATTAGGATGTTAATCAATGGAAGTTAATTATTGATAGGTACCAAAGGTTAAAATTAGATCTATATATATATATATATCAATTATAAATACAATTTTGCTGTATCTAAGAATGCACCTACCTTTACTGTCTATTGACCGAAGATGCAGGCATAGCTGAAAACATTTTTTTACATTGCGTTGAACAAAATAATTTAAATATTAAAGAAAAACAAAGTTTTTAAATTTAAATATTTTTTATTTAACAATTTTTTATAATGAATTTATTACTGCCACAAATTAGACATATATAATAATGATGCACACGACTGAACATATATTAACCAAAATAAAAATTGTAGCTACACATTGATACATAAGCACTGCAGACTTAAAAGATAGCAACTTAGGACACTAAGTAAAAAACAACCTAAATTCAAGAAACATATTGACGACTATTCTGTGCCACATAATAAAACGTCTTGAAATATTAAACACACTTTTTTAAATGAATTTATATTCACTAATATTCAAACATTGCCTTGCAAACCAAGCTTTCTTAGCCTAGAATTTTACTTGAAGCTTTTTCTTGCACACTTTCATTTTTGCATCACCAACTTTAGACGTGGCACCACTCATTCAAAAAAAACGGAAATGCTGAAGATGGAAAAACACACGCAGCAGTAAAACAGGGACTTGAAGCACTAATTTATATCAATTTGCAGCACAAAATATTTCGATGTGTGAGAGAAGATGCAGATGTTAAAACACTAACTGCAGGCTTTGAAAGAGGTGATACGCACTCATTAATTAGGATCACTGATGAGAAAAAGTGTCCATGCCACCAAGTAGCAGAGTTTTTAAAACAAGGAAGCAATCACTGTTTTTTCTTATGAAAACCATGTTAATTCACAGATTGTTCTGGAAATGCACTGGAGAACGCACCTTCATTACATGTTAAACTTTCCATCACAGTTGTTTCGCATACTGTTTTCCTTAAAGGAATACCAACGTAAAAATACTTCAGCTTCAGATCCAAGAGGATTCAATGAAAAAGTATTAACGGAAAAAATAATTCCGGGGCAAGCGGCCCTAACGGCCCTCAGGCCTGCAGCTGCAAAAAACACCGACTTCTCTCTTTGTCAAGCCAAACTCAATTTCAAATCACACAAAGGAAAACGCTTCCAGTCAGAGACTCCAAAGCCTATTAACGCAAAAATTCATACGCGGAACAAGATGGCGAGTAAATAGTGCAGTTGAATAAATTTGATTTATAATTTAATAAAGTTGAAACATTAAAGGAAAAGGCATCAAAAGTAAAGACAATTAATATTTAAGTCGAATACTAAGTAAATAATTAAGAAAAATTTAGATTTTTAATAAAACTGTTAAAAATTACCGTTTAAATTTCAAAAGTTGCCAGAGATGCCACACGATACAAAAGAAACTTTAGTGGCGCAGATTTAAATATTTAAAAATGCTGATAAAACCGAAAAATGATGTAGATGCAATTTTTGCAATCTAACAGCTCGCTAGCACGAGAAACAGTAATACGCCATCGAAAGTCCTGCAATGTTAGCAGAAAGGTCCATACACCTTGTTGATTGAGTTGAGATTTCTGCAGGAAAATGTATGAATGCGCCATTTTGTGTCCAAAAAATAACATTTTCTCCTTTTGTCCATGTCTTGTGTCACCACAATTTCTTAAAATGCGAACAATCAAATGATTTCTTAAATTGCGAACAATCAAATCATTTTAAGCCTTCTGTTCTTCGTATTATTGTGTACAATGTATCTTCT
This sequence comes from Araneus ventricosus, assembly GCA_013235015.1. Taxonomy (NCBI): domain Eukaryota; kingdom Metazoa; phylum Arthropoda; class Arachnida; order Araneae; family Araneidae; genus Araneus; species Araneus ventricosus. Next base: position 157,754 of record BGPR01000292.1, read on the forward strand.
CGTACTAAATCGAGACAGCTCTACAACTTTATAATTGATTTTTTTCTTGTATCTTTCACCGTTTACGAGATAGGACCGCTAATTCCAAAATTTGCCAATAGATGGCGTTGTAAGTTGTCTAATCGAGTAGCGCATAGCCTTTTTACTATACCTAGACACCAACTTTATGGCCTAAACTGTCACCGTTTAGAAGTTAAGGGGGTGTAACGGATATAAGTGGGACCCCTGTATAATAATATAATAGGTAAACAATACAAACTTTTATACGTGTAATATATTAGTCATTAACGATTTACAATTTAATAAGAAATATATCTAACATTTCTATCAATGATCTGATGCATGCGACATGGCATGGAATCTATGACACTCCCACCAGCATCTGAATCTTTTATCCATAACGAAACCGTGAATATATTGATTTCAAACTGGCGACTTATTTGTCTTCACGAAAAACCAGACTAATAAAGATAGATTATATGGCCCTTCGTTCCATTGTCGACTTCTCTTGGCAACTTAGTAAATTAATAAAAAAAAATCCCTTTTCGGCAAGCTTGAAGACAAAGGTAGATTCCTTTCCGCTAATGTTACAGAAGTAATGAAATATTACATATTGATCAATACAGATATAGCCAATGACTTTGTTGTTTCCACACATTGCAATATTTACGCTGTGATTCTGTTTTCATGACATTTAATTTTTTACTATATCAAAGTTTTATCATTCCATTTTTCATTCCAAAAGGTTATGCTAGATTTATTGGTCAGTACATTGGTCAATTTATTTTATATCCCATCACGTAATCATTCAACAGGTTGGAATCATAAAGAAATAAACATCCCAGCAGCGCAAATATCCCCTAGATAACATTAAGCCAGCCGATCTGAAACAATAACAAAAAATTGACACCTGACATGAATGAAGAAAGACTCTGGATTTAAAAATTAATTATTTAATCTAGGTTACCATATATTTATGCGAACATTACTTTGTGATATGCAAAAATCACATGACATGAAACATTTAAACATTACTAGAACGGGCTCATTTAGATAACTCCCTGGTTACAGAGATAATAGTCACTAAATTCTTAACACATAACAGAATAAAAATTATTAAACATTGTGAGTGGCAAATTTAATATGTGTGTTTAAAGCATAGGATATCAATGCAGCCAATTTGAACAGCAAATTTAAATCTTCATCGACAATTAAAAGCAAATGTGCAGACAGAAAACCCCAAAACAATTTTAAAGTTAATGAGATATTTTTAAATATAAAAAAGGATAAAGGGAACTCTTATATATCTATCTTTTTTGGCTGCTTTATATTAAATTAATTAAACAAATCTTGGTGCAGCCATGTTTAGTCAAATATCAAATTAAAGTAATCTGTCAAATTAACTAATTATCAAATTAACTATTAAAATTAACTGTTTGATTAATTAAAATTAACTATTTACTTAAATAAAATAAAATATTTAATTAGTTGTGACATCTTCACTAAAACCTTTTTTATGGCTCATAGTATATGCCAGCGATCTTAATCTTGTAATTATCTAATAATTATCTTAATTTAAATAAAAGTTATTGTGTCTATGTATGTGTGCTCAACATCTCCTCCTAAACCAGTGGATTGATTGCAACTAAACCTTTCACACTTTTTATTTGAGACAAAAGAAAGTTCTTCTTCATCTTTGCAAAACCCAAAAGTTACTTAAAATTTCAGTTAATTAAAAATTAAGCAAGGTGTTTTTCCGCGATATCTTCCGAAAATATTATCTCACGAAATTATTTTTACACCTTATTAAATTTTAAAACACTAGCATTTCAGTGACGAAAATTTCATTTCCATACAATTTGTTTCTCTCATTTTAATATTTTTTCAAAAGTAATTTTATACAGAATTCGTAACAATATTCTTTATTGTTGAAGAACAAGAATAATACGAATATATATAAATGCCAGAATACATTCACAGAATTCTTGAAGAATGCTAAAATGAAATTTTAAAAGTAGACGATTAACAATTTATATCAGGCCCAAGTAATGATCGATTGATTTTCATTCTTTAAATTAATGAATAATTAACTCGTTAATTTGATTGTTTCAAAATATTCATTGAACCCTTTCTTTTACTTTAGCAATTGTTAACAAAATTTAAGTACCTATATAACAAATAATAATTTATGGAGAAAACGGCTGTTTTTAAAAATCGCTTTTTTTTCAATTGATATTCTCATTTTAATTAAAAACGTTTCATTTCAGAAAAGGAATTTGTGTATTATAATTTTTATACTATAGTAGTTTTTACATTAAAAATTTTAAGACATGAAAGCATTTTAATCCGGAGCAAAGCCGGATATATCAGCTTGTTTACCTTATAAAAAGTGGAAGTGAATGCAGTTGATGGGAACATTTCAACAAGGTGTCACATGCATAGGTTAAAGCGTTCTCTAAGTAGGGGGTAAAAATCACTTTTCAGCTCAGAACTTCTAACTAATTCTTACTGTCAAAAAACTTTTAATATCAAAGTAGTTTGTTATGATAAAAGGTGATAATTCGCCTAATTGAAATTTTCTTTCTATCTTCAATCGTAACTTAGTTATGAGAAAAAGATAATTTGGGGGGGATTGAATATCGCTTTACAGCTCATAACTTCTAATCAATTTTAGCTGACAAAAACTTTTAATATAAAAGTTGTTCGTTATGATAAGGTGATAATTCATTCGCGTAACTGAATTTTTTCCTATCTTTAGTCGTAACAGAGCTATGGGGAAGTGATAAAATGAGGGAGGGGATTGAAAATGGCATTTTAGCTCATAACTTCTAAAATATTGTAGCTTTCAAAAAGTTTCAATACAAAAGTTGTTTATTATGAAGATGCAATAATTCGCCTCTCTCTCTCTCTCTCTCTCTCTCTATTTTGAGTTTCATTCTATCTTCTAACGCAAAGGAATTATGGGAAAATGAAATATTCAGTCCTACACCATTTCCACCCCCTTTTAGCTGATTAGCCCATTTACAAACTCGACCGATATTTTCACCGACCTTACGACATATACCTCGCCTGTTAAAATTTAATTAAAATTATTCTAGTTATCGTGTTCACAAGATAACATGGGCAAAAGCGTTATGTATATACGTCTCTACTACTAATAATAAGGAAAAGAACATTTCTCCCTCTATTCTCATAAGGATTAGAGCTGCAAGAATGAAAGTGGGTGGAAGAGACTGCAAATGACGAGAGCTTTCCAACAACGGGTATCATGCATAGGCTAAAACGTACTTTAAGTTAGGGGGAGAGGAGGGGAAGGGTGGGAAAATCACTTTTCAGCTAATAACTTCTAAGCAATTGTAGCTATCGAAAAAGTTTAAATTCAAAAATTGTTCGTTATGATAAGGCAATAATACGCCTAATTTGAATTTTCTTTCTATTTTCTATTGCAAAGGAATTATGGGAAAATGAAAATTTCCACCCCCCACCATTTCCACCCCTTTTGAGCTGGATAGCCCATCTACGAACTCAACCGAGATTTTCACTATCCTTACAACATATGCTGGTTAAATTTAGACCAAAATTACGCCAGTTATCGTGTTCACAAGATAACATGGGAAAAAGCGTTGTACATATATGTATATATATATAAACTTTTTAACGAAGGGTGGTTTTGGGTTCTAGGTGTCATGATCGATGAAGATCTGCAGAAATTTTCCGAAAGTCGTGTCATGAGAACCATTGCAATAGGTAGACTTCCTATATGGAATCTACCTAAAATCTGAATAATTTCAACGATTAAATATTAAGAAAAGCAATCTTAATCATAAAAAAAAGTGGGGAAGCTGAGAAATGAAAGATAGATGCTTATTTTCTGAAATATTCTTTTATAAACTCAAAAAAATTGTGTAATGCTGCTGAAAGATACCAAACGATTTTTCACCAAAAAGCAGTTTGTAACGAACGATACATAAAATCATTTTTAAGAATTTTTTATTTTTATAATTAATCATTCTCTACTATTAATAGTCTTTAAATTTAAACTATTAATTTATCGAAACATTTTAAGCTTTTGTTTCAATATTTTAAAAAGGCATTTGATACAAGTCTAATAACACTGTATTATCCACACACAAGCAATAGCTATATTACGTTATATATTATAGATTATTATTTCATTTATTTTTATTCATACATTTAATAATATATAAATTCATACATTGTACCGAATTTTGCTTCTTTGCATTTTTATCAATTAAAGATCTTAGAAATCATTTCTACAGCCATAAACGGATTTCCTTTCTCATTTTAGTGGTTTAAACGTAATGTTTCCTGAAATGTAACAGGCGTAGAATCTGCTACATGTATCAGTTTTTCTTTCCGTTTCTTATTCAACTATACATTTATTTTAAAAAGAAAATAATTTTTTCTTAATCTACAGCAATATCAGAAGACAGATTTGTTTCCGGTTGGCTTTCAGAGATTTTTTTCCTCCCAGCGAATCCTTTTCTATCGTTGAGATGCCCCTTAAGAAAGCAAAAATCAGGCTGTTCAGAACGCTTTTGGTTATTACTGAATATATTAAAAACTACTTGACGGAAATGGTTCAAATTTTGAACACTGAGGTTTTAGTTCGTGCTACTTTGATTGGAACCAAATTTTTTTGCGTTTCTATTCAAAATCTTTTAACTTAGAAATGCAAATTTATTAAAAATTATAAAATATATTTTCATTTTTTAAAAAAATGCATAATTTTTGTGTTGTTTATAAAGTATTTTAATATAAAAAAGAATTATCGTCAAAGATTCATTATATTTTGAAATTTATTGAGAAAACGGAAATGGTCATTTAATATTAGGAATTACAAATTCCAATTATTTAAAATTTATCAACCGTTTACTCAAAATTACAAAATGTTAAATGTATTCGAGCTAATTTTATCTGAAAAATCTGGATATGTATTAAAAATTAGGGTTTGCAATTTGAAAAAACTGAGTTTGTGTGAATCTAAATATGAAGACGACCCCTTGCATGAAAAAAATATATATACTCTTATAGAGGACACATTTGTATGGCGGCAGGCATTTACAGTCTTATTGTTCGACAATAAAGTGTGGGAATAAAGAGCAGCTTTCGGATGCTTTTTTGACAGTCTGTACAACATTTTTATTCATTAGAAAAATCCCTAACATATTATTTAAGGTTGTTTGCGATGATTTCTCCATTTTCTCACTGTATAAAGAAACTTTTTATTTCCTATTTTCTATTGGCAGAGGATAATGCTTGATAAGAACTAAAACAAAGTGCCAAATTTGGACATAATCTCGATAGCAAGTGGATTTAGTCTCCAACCGCAAAAAAAACAGCAAATAGAAAAGGTCCATTGTTACTGAAAGAACAATCATTAATTGTCTATCATAATTTGAAGTTTAAAATTACTTTGTTAAAGGAACCATGAATATCATATTATGCATATGAGATACAATTGAAATTATATTCCCGACGAACAAGCTGGTCACCGAATACGGTTATCATATTATAAGCGTTAACTTTTACATCGCGTTAAGCCTCCAAAACACGAAGCTCGATAGAATGTTCACTCAATTCAACAAATGTTTGATGAATAACATAGTTTAATTTAACTGTTTTAATTTTCAAACAGATTATTACTTCTAACTATAATCCTTAATGTTTAACTCTTTATTTTTAATTTAAAAACCGATGTAACTACTATGCGATTTTTTATCAGTTCTATCTTCATCATTTGAATGGAAAAGTTTTTTAATTGGGATTTGGAAAATCTAGTTCATTTCATTGAACAGAGTACTATTTTAATGTATTTAAACAGTAAAATAGATAAATAAAGATTTCATCTTTTTGAAAGCAAATTCTTTATTTTCCCTTTTCCTCTAAAACAAGAAATACGACGAAGGTAATTTTTTATTCCCAAATGGAATAAAACAGGTATGAAAAGCGATATGTAATGTTTTTTTCTTGTTTGATGTTCAAAGACGGAAATCTTATTGCAAAAGTATCGAAATGCTTGAAAATAATATTCTTTAGAAGTGTCTCATTTCTTTGAAAACAGTTTTTCGTTTCAATGTTAATTCATTATTTAAGAAATCCTTCTTTGCAGCAAATACGCACATAAAAAATGCTTTTAGTCTCTAGATATTATTTTAATGGAAAATTATTTTATATTAAGGATAACTTCCATTGATATTTAAGCAATGGGCATGAAAAATGACTATTGAGAATATAATGGATATTGGCCTTTAGAAAATTTAAATACTGGACCAGACAAATACAGGACTTACTCTGATTTATTTAGCTGAAATTTTTATGAGCCCTTCAATTTGATAATATATAAATTGAAATAAAATATAAATTTTACTTTTATAATTCAGTGGCGCTTTTCGCAAACAAATGTTCCCATCTAAGAAATTAATAGTTTTACTTCGCTTGTATGGTAATTCCATAGCTGGATTATAGATTCAAAAATACTTGGATTAGTAAGAGCTTATTTGATAAACAAAACTTTGCCATTTTAATACCATATTCTAATGTGGCTAATTTTTTTTTACGAATATCCAAGGCCAACGAAGAGTCTGTTTTAGATAAATTTAATAACTGTTTAACTATATCTAAAAAAAGAAGAAGAGAAGTTGCTAGAAGTTTTCTCTGGCCGAATCATTCTTTGCAATAAAAAAATCGCCAAAGATGTTCATACTTCCAAAATGCGGGATACTGTCAGATCTTCATTCAGTGGCTTCTAACATCTGTCGTCGAAACTTTTGTTACATGAAAAATTTAGCTTCTGATATTATTTAAATTCTATATTTTCTTTCATGTTCATCTATGTTCTTTCATTTCTGTTCATGCTTCTGAAATTATAGTATTATGGTCCGCAAAAGTCTTGCACAGGGTGTGCACAAAAGTCTTGCTTCCCTCTAATTTCAGAACGGCAGAGCAGTTACTGTTGTAAAAATGGTGTCTATGTATAGTGATGTGGCTTAGTGCTACTAGGAGACACCCTTTACAACCCCAGCTAGCAGCAATAGTCGAAGTTGTTTTATCTCGAAAACGGTAAAAGATATCTGAAAATTATATATATGTAGAGGAATCATAAAGTTGTAAAGCATCACTTCTGGATCACGAAAAGACTTCATGAAAACATTAGTGTTACGAATTAAACATTAATTGTAACGTTCTGAAATGTGACAAAATTTAGAATTTAACTGCCATCATTAGCTTCATTTATCCATCTAGCAGCTGTAATGCATATTTGAACTCCACGCAACGCATAACTACTTTGATATATTTAGACAAAACTTTTATGACTATATTTATCACTGTTCTGAAGTCAAACCTGGGAGAAACAAAGGGCTTCAGTGGGCACCCTGTAGAATATGCATTTCTTAATTGTGTGTGTATCAACAGCAAAATCACTCCGTTATTGCTTCCATGATGATGATTAACAAAACAGTTAAGTACCTGCTTCGAACTTCTCAAACATTCCTCTTGTTTCCTTCCTAAAATTGTCTAGTCGAAATTAAGCAATTGCACTAACTGATGTCTTTTAATTGAATAATCTTTACATTATAAAAATTGCTTAACTTTTCTCAGTTCTTAAAACTTCTATATTCGCATCTTCCGAAAATACTTATATCACCAATGTCCCCTGGATTTTCAAGTCCCCAATGAACAACTACGACTGATATCAGTAGCAACTCACTCAATATGATTAACAAGATACTCAGAATGCTTTTCTGGAACTCATTCGAAAATTTTGGAATTATTCTAGATACTTTCTTTCGTCCACTGTAACAATAATAAATCACACACAAAGAAGTCAGGCCTTCATATTGATTGATATAAAGAACCTGATGTCTCATCACTACTACGACCCAAGAAAAGTCCCAGTAATAAAATATTAAATCAATTAGAACCCATACATTCAAAATATAAGTGATACAATAAAATTTTAACAATCCCGCAGTGTTTGCGAGATTGTAAAGGAAACTATTGGTTTTTATTCCTGAGAAACATACTTTACAAAGCAGACTAGTTTTGAAATCAATATTGCTTAAACAATGAAATAATAAAAGTTAGTCTAAAGCTATGAATTTGAACTGATTATGGAATAAGCCTTTCTGATGAGTGTCTCTCTCTTTGTCATTGGTCGAAATCACGTCCACATTAAAGCTCTTTAATATGCTGAATCTGGGTGGATATATAACTTTCAAACGCATCCTAGTTGAACAAAACAAACAAAGAAACAATTATAGGATTTCAAAAATAAATAATAATCATTAGATAATAAAATATAATAGAAATTCGTGGGATATTAATGGATTTTTGAGAATGGAAAATTTGAATTCGAAACACTTTTACAAATTAATCGTTTGCCAAGCTTATTTTGTAATTTACACCAATTTCGAGCATTAGAAAAACAGAAATTAAATCCATGTGTGTAGAATTAACCGGTAAAGAAAAACAAGCGGACTATTCGTAGCTCATATGAAATATTTAAAAACATTACGTTCTTAAATTTTGCATAAATATCATTAAATAATTTTTTTAAAATTTTTTATAACGCTAGATTAACGAAAGAAATTTTAACAGAAAGTAAATACTACGAAATTTGAATTACCATTCGCAATCCTGAAACGCATGCCTTAGAGTTTTTTTATTTACTTTTTCAAAGGCTGCTGTACTTTCAAGTCGACGAAGCCTTTGTCGTCTCTACGTTGCCTCCACTCCATATCCTTTTTGGGTTGGGGGAACAAGCGAAAATAATTTGACTTTATAATTTTCATCGCCACATTTCGTGTAAAATGGGAAGAACCGTCGCATATTCTGAGGTTGCTTAGAGAAATCAAAAATAGATTACCTTCGCGAAGAAGTTGGGACCTCCTTGACATTTTTTGAAAAGACGAGGGATACAGAAGTTGTTAAGCTGTCGGAATAAAATGGGGTACTTTCTTAAAAAATGCAATTCAGGGAAAGGATCGAGACTTCATTATCATAAAGCCGCTTTGAGATAATTGCTGTAGTATTTATTTCCAAGATACGAACATAATGGAATCTAGTATTTTACCAAAAAAAAATTACCCAAATATTTATTTATGTAATATTTTTAGAACCTCCCCCCCCCAAAAAAATGTATTTATGCAATTGGTCTACCATAACTGAAAAGAAACTCAAATTCGAAATATATTTTATTATTCCACAAATGTTATTCAGAATCAAGAGAAATAATAAAATTTCTTGATATTTTTTAGATAAATATTTTCTATTTGAAGGCGCACGTCCTATGTCTTGTTAGTTAAGCTATAAAAACGTCAGTTCAGTACAACTATCGTGATGAAGTCTGATTTAAGTCTAAATGTTATTATGGTAATCTTCAGTATTTTTAACACTAACGACTGATATCACAAACTTCTTCACACTGAATAAGCACGAAAGGAATGCCAAAGTGGCTCATAAGAATGATTAAAATTTTCGTATTTCAGATCATTGATGAATATAATATCTCATTATTAAGAAAGTTTTTCATGCTATGGAATTTTATACTTAACGGTGAAGTTTGATTAGATTGACGTGATCTCTATAACTACTCACTTTTCTTCTAAACTTTTAACGATCTATCATACCGTTGCTAAATTAAATTATTGCGTTTTTTTATTTTCATTTAATTATTAAATCAAGCATTTCTAGATGTGGTTAAATGATATTTCAATATAATATTTGTGTTTCATTAGCAGAGGCTGTGTGACATATCATTCGTTTCAATTTCGATTTGAAAGATCCATGGATTATTGTTTGAGAAAGTTTCCGTTTCACTATGTTTCAGTGTTTTAATATTGTGTAACTTCGATTTCCCTTTATATCTTCCAAAAGCACCTATACAGTTTTTATTGTCTTGCAATATTTAGATGAAATGTCCTTTGGACATTTCTTTTGCAGTAAATAAATTGCAAATCCACCAGCAATATTAATTACAAAACATCAAGCTGAATTTTTAATGATGCTTTAAAGTCCATTTATGTCTATAAATGCATTGAAAATGAAAATATAAAGTAGTACACTAGATCAAACATTGTGCGCCAAATATCCTCTAGCTGGTGTGCTGCGGAAGTTTCTAGAACGGATATCAGCTGAGGTGACGTCCTCGTCATCTCATTGCGTTTCAAAACTACATAGTTTGTCTTAAAATCACCCTCGTGTTGCTACAAAATGAGACGTTAACTTAATTAAACTAAACTAAAATAGGAATGCACCTGGAGCGTTTAAATTTTTAAATCAAATTAAAAAACATATTCATATCAGTTTGGAGGCATGCTAAAATTAATCCAAGTTAAAATAATTAACTGTATATATTCGAATTGGCGTAAATTGTAAATTTCATTGCTTTGAAATTAAATTTTATCTATTTTCTAGTTTATTTTCAGTTTATGTACTGATTTCCTGTTTTATATCTAGTTTATATTTTCTGCAACCATCGCTTTGTTTAGATTGTTACTATGTTATTTTTTATTATTATTAACGAGCAATTTATCATTCTCTAAGTGTTTAAAATTTAATTTTATATTAGTATTTTATACATGCTTATGCATTCCGGCTTTATTATATAATATATTTTCATTCAATACAATCCTTATATTATATAATCAATGATTTACTGTGATCAGAAGACGAAACACGTCTTCCCAATTACCCCAAAGACTGCGGAGTAATTAGAAACACACTGTGGTAATTGAGAACGTTCCTGTAACTGAGGCTGGTTAGTTAAATTATTTTGGATAACAAGCATTGCTTAATGGCCTCAGCAGAACATGACTGTGCACTTGCACACAATGTAGACTTTTCCTTCATCTTATTATATCATTTTAAAGTTTTTGGCTATATTTCATCTGATTAATATTAATGCGTTCCATTGCTTTAGTTTTAAAAATGTACTGTTTTTTTATATTTTAATAAGTAATAATCTGGACGCAATGGCCACATTAATACATTAACTCTTCACCCGAGTTTAATTTTATTGAGATAGAAGCCTATTACACAATACTCCTTTTTAATTTACTTAAATGTTAATTTTGTAACTCATTTATATTGGAATGATAAATTTTTCATTGAATTTTTCGATATAATGGACTTCTGAAGTTATGACAGCAGGTGAAATTCGTTGTGATTCCCTTTTACGTATGAAGTACCACTTAAAGCAAAGAGATTAAAATATGTGATTGGTATTTATTCAAGGTCAAATTAAAATTTATATCCGAAGCAATACTCATTTTTTTTCTTACAGTCCAATGGAAAAAGAATCTCTTTGATCGCTTTACATTTTGTTTTATATGATAAATCCGAAACGCTATGAATTAAACGGTTAAAAAATTGCAAATAAAATTATACGAATTGTCTGCATGGATTGTAGCTTTTTTCTTCAGCATTTGGTCAGCTTAGAGTTGAAAAGACGGGAAGAATCAAATTTCTAATTAAATCATAAAACAATAATTAAAATCTTGGAGTAGAAAAGCTTTGTAATAATGCTTGTTTAATATATGGAATGAAAAAGGTGAAAAATTAAATTAAGCAAAAGTCGTTTCAGTGAATCACCGATCATATAAAGATCTTATTAGAGAATCAATACATTAGCTGCTTGACAAAATCGGTATAATTTCATTCAAACAGCCATTTTTCTTTTAAATACTTTCAGTTATCAAGTTCAGCATTTTTAAAACATAGCGAATGTATTAGCTAGCATTGTACATACGATTATATGAACTGTTATATACGAGCATACTTGAAATTTTTAATGAACGATAAAAATCGATGGAAGATGTATGAAAGGCTATTATTGAAGTTGGAAGTTAATGGTCTTATTGTATAGTCATTTTAAGTTGACTATTATTACTTAATTTTTCTTTATTATGAGTTTGGTGGACAAGCTAAATTTGAAGCGGAAAATGATGTTGTTGCTGGCCCGCCATACTTTTTTAAATGAGGCAGAAAGCCCGATTAACTACAACAAAGACCACTGTACTAAAAAGTGTCATACATTTTTCCAGGCAATAAACCATACACAAATCTATTTATCTATTACAAAAATTTACAAAAGATATATCATTATTACTTCTCTAGATGTTGACATGAATAATTTTTATGATTTAAATGCACCAACATCAATCTTTTTCTATTCAATATCGCTTTTATCTTTCTCAAGATTGGTGAGCGGTCTCTGCCGCATGCAAAAAATCTGGGTGAGAAAAGGAGGTAAATTTTATGGGTTGAACGGGTGTTTAATTTTATAGGTGTATTTAAATCCAATAATTTAGACGATAAAGAGATGCACTCTATACATTTATATTTTAAGAATTCTAGATTTTAAGAACTCTTCAATTAGCAAATACCAAATTTTAAATGCATCATAACAACAGGATTTTAATTAACACAATTAAAAATAAAGAAAGAATTAAATCTAGCGACATTTTGCCACTCCATTCTAATAAGTACTTTAAAGTCTTCTTTTAACAGTTCTCCTTGTTCAATTTTATGCAATTTTAACTTAAACTTATGCATGAAAAGTCACAGATTGAAATTCGAGCATGGAAAGAAGTCTGATTTGTTTCATTATGAGAGGAATTAACTTTCATAATTTATGAGAAAGATTTTTCAATTGGAGAACATCTGCTCCTATGTTTAAAACTCGTTATTTCCACCGAATGTGAAAAATAATGCTTAGAAATTTTACAACATATAATTAATTCCATTGGGGAAGTGACTAAAGTAATGAATATGTGAGGAATATGCAAGAAGTCAGTTGGGTCTCATAATGCTGAACACTCAGCATTATGGGACCTTGAGTACTATTAGTTTAACAAGTGCATTATAAAGCGGTTCGAAATAGAGTATATACATTTTTCTCTATAAACACTTTCGCCGACTTCTCTTTTGTTAACTAAAATATTATAAATTATTATTTCCGTTGTCGCTCTTTTAACATGAAATTAAAACTTTCAAATACTGGCAAGGCTTTGAGGGTGGCTTAGCTGTTTAAATTTTGATTACAGTTCAGTTCACATAAAGAAAAATATATTTCCATTAAAAAGAAAGAATACCTGAATTTTTATGGTATAAGTCTAATTCGCTGATCTTTTTTCGTCAGAGTTTCCGAAGTTTTATCTGCCAAAGTAGTTAAGTAACATTATTTAGCATTTGTGGAATCTTATTCCAGAAATGTTAAGTTATGTTAGTCTTCGGAAAAAAAAGAGCATTTGATGTTAAACTATAGTATATTATATCAATAACAACTTCATGACATTACGGAAAATTAGTTCTTTTATATTTTTAGAAAAAATGTTTTGAAATAATCAAAAGAAAAATACAGAGGAAACAGACATTCGGTCACCTATCTCTGCAGAATTTATGATTTCGCTATTTGAAAATATTTTCCATGAATATTATTGAACAGTATAATTTATACTAATGTGTGCCCCTTTTTTCCGAATTTAAAATAAAGAGAATTTTGTAATTTACAAGAATCGGTTTTAGCAGAGTTTGGAGTTATCTTAATTTTCTTTTATTTGTCCTAGCATTTCATTGCACTTTAAATATGAGTTATTTAATCACCTTCTTAACTTCATCCTCCTTCTACGGTACAAGTTTTTCTTTATTCAATGCATTTCACAGTCTCTTAGAAATTTATACATACAACGTTTATTACTGAGGATCAATTGTAGAAAAAAAATCCAAGAAAACATGCAATTTCATTTTTTATAAGGGTTCTTCTTTATATTTATTTTCATAATCTCTAAAAATTTTACAAGAGTATTCTACATTTTCTCTTCGGGTGAAAGATTCTACATAATATGAATCCAAGAGATATAATTTTTAGGTTTGTCCATAGAAAATAATCTGGGATATACAAGAGGTTATCTTTTTCAATAAATGTAAATGGAGAAAATAGGTTGTTCTTATAATCCTTTCCTATTCGCACTCCATTTCAATAATTTATCATTTAGCGTTTTGGGAGTTCTCCTAAACATATGCACAAATTTTTCTATTTTGTACTATTTGGACCGATGTGTGCCGAAATATGGTACTAAAATAGCATATTTCTTCTTGTTTTTTTATAGACAAAAATAGAAATAATTTTTCAATTACATTTACTGTGCACAAAATTCAGAAAATTAAAATATTTTCCAGTCAAATAGTATACACAATCACATTTGCAATCGATGATTATTTTTTTATTTTTCATAGCTTGAACTTTTTAAATGCATGGGAGGAAATAGATTTTGCTCCTTTTTTTATCAAAATACAATCTGCAGTAGAAGATTTTAAGATTTGTCCGTTAAACAGGACATTTCAACAGAGTGAATTTTTCAAATTGCCTGAATGTTCTCTGTTATTTCGATAAGTCGCATTTTGGGAAATCTCAAATACTAAAAACCAACAGAATCGATTTAGGGGAGACCATGACCAGATGGCGATGCATTTAACCATTTTTAATACATCCAGTTTATGATGTTTTTTTTTTTACTTTGGATGTGTCATTAGATTGACCTTTTAATGTGTTGTATTCAAATTGTGAATTTTTTATTTTTATATAATCAGAGTTATTTTACCATTTGAAAAAAGTAAAAAAAAATTGTCAATATGCCCTGGTACCGGGGCAAGATGACTGTGGTCCCGGGGCAAGAGGAAAATTCTGATAAAAGATTTTTTTATTTTTTACTTTTAGAAAGTATATGGTAGAGCGTTAATTAATTAAACGTTGTTAAGCATTTTTCCTGATTAGTATGCAATGAAAGGGTTATTTCAGTTAAAATTAGAGACTATTGTAAAATTAATGGAACTTAAAACCAGTGTTTGTCAGTTAAAAACACTAGAATTTACCTCACTCTGTGTATCACTCGGGTCACCATGTTTTGCATTTGCAACACTCTATTAAATCTTCTAATGAAAGGTCAAAATAGATCTCATCACACGCAGGGCACTGTATTATATTTTCTTTGGAGGGATCAGATAATCGGGCTTGTTAGTTTTTTTAAAAGAAATCAGTTTTTTTGTAAAAACTCAATTATGCACACGTAGATTCTTGTATTTGCTACTTTAAACGTTCTTTTTCCACTTTTTGTGTGTCTTTTTTGAACGACATGTCTTTCATAGCTAAGTTTATTAAAATATTTCTGTATGTCTGACGCCTTGCAGCATGTTATGGAACAGATAGTGGATCATGTAGCTGAAGAAAATTATACAAAATAAATGAAAAATAATAATATATTCTTCAAAAAGAAAACAGTAAAAAGCACCTGGGGAAAAGATGACGAGATCGTCAACTTGCCCTGTTTGGAAATGTTAAATGTCTTTACATTTTTGTTGGGAATAACAAGAATTCAATAAAAATAAATAGTGATTGTGAAAAGTGTATTATCTAAGGTATTCAGGAATGACAAAGAATAACCGAATATCTTAGGTGTTAGTCCAGGAGATCTTAAGGTGAAGGTCTTGAAAATTACAACACGTGAGGCAGACGACATGAACACCATTCGAAAAACAACGAAATGGCGTCAGTGGCTTCACTATGCGATTTTTTAGTGAGCGGAATTGCAATTGTCTAGTAGTATCCCTAAGGTGGCGCAACCTAATAGTATGAACTTAAAATAAGCCATTCGCTATCTCACCCTGATCTCCCTTATAACATAATACTGATTAACTGGAGCCTTAGATACTTACAATTTTAGAACTACAATGGCGTGTGGTCTCCGAAGAAATATCGCCCTTCTGGTTCTTTTCCATTTTTCTTTCATTTTGATTATACTTCTCACTTTCTAATTTTTCTTTTATGTATTTTAATTATTTGAGGATTTCTGTTGTTGAATACCATAGTTTTTGTTGATTAATATTAAGATAATTTTGATGATGAAATCACTTAATGCTGATGCGTTGAGCGCGCATAAAGGTATATTTTTTATCATTATTATTATTGTTTACTTTTTCTACTTTTATATATTTTTTCTTTTAAACTTAATTTTTGATTTTCTATTATTTGTTTTTTTATTTTATTAGAAGTAGCTGCATATGCGCCTTTCCGTATAATGCAAAAGAGTTTCAATTAATTTTAATAAATCTATAAAAAATTCAACATTTTTAAAAGTTTTCTAAACACAACTAGTAATAAGAAATACAGATCAAAAAGAGGTAAAGGTGGTAATTTTGCTATTATAATGGAAGAATTTCAGGAATTATGTAATCTTGACCATAACTTGGATAATATTGATAAAATAAAAAATCATATTTTTAAACTTAGAAATAATAGACTTAAATAGTTCTTTAATAACAAATTTGAGGAATTAAAATTTAATAACGTCAATATTAAATATGTTTTATTAGATCTGGTAAAATTTAAACTAGGAATTTCTAACATTACACTTCTCTTCAAAGTTAACAAAATTGAAAGAAAGGAATTTTATGCTATTAATTTTCTTGATATCTCGTACGAAGGATTAAAGTTGCCTGAAATTTTACATGATAACAAAAAATATTTTCTTTTTAAGGATATTTCTGTAATATCAACTGCGTTCAAATTTTCAAGGATTCTTAAAAAGCAAATTTGCAACTATAATTTCTTTTGTAAAAATTTAAATGTGATAAACAATACACACTGTTATTGTAATGATGAAGATTATAAAGATTTTATTGATAAAGATAGGGGACATATTATCACGGGTAATTTGAATATTTTTAAATCAAAATCTCTTAGAGATATTAGGATTAATAGAACTAAATTTATGTTAAGAAATAAAGTTAGTCAAATTGGGATGGTTAATTCTATTAATCGAGACTTAAATATTTTTATTGCAAATATTGCCAGGAAATATCATTGGCCCATTGAAGGATTTGGAGAATGGAAACAGCGCATCTTAATGGAGACAAAAAATAGAATTTATAAAAATAAAAGTAAAATTATTAATAGAGGCATTTTCTTCAACAATTATCTTAAAAAGGAAATTAATTATTTAAAAAGTAAATTTATTATTGCCACAGTTGTTAAAGCAGGAAAAAATTTTTGAATGATGTGTAAATTACACTTCAAGGAAATTATTCTTAATGAATATAATTTAAATGAAACATATCAATTAATCAAATTTGGCAAAAATGAACTTGATAAAAGAATGTTAGCGCTTGCTAAGAAAACTAAATTTAAAACTAGTAATTTAAATTATCTTTACCTTTTCCCCACTATAAAATTTCATAAAAACCTATTAAAATTCAGATTTGTTACTTGTAGCACTGGTTGCTATAATTATCATTTTAGTAAATTTTTCTTTAAATTTCTAAAAATTATTCTTAACAAAATAAAAGAAGAAGAGAACTAAATTATTGATAATAACACTAAAATTTTGAATTTTCTCAAAGAATATAGAATTTACAATATGTATACATTTGATTTTGAACTTTACTAGCCTCCCACACAATAAATTAATTGAAATGTGCTCAAATGTATATGATTTATACCTAAATACTGATTTAATTGATAAATATAAATGGTTAGAAATTTTCAGAGCTAATATTTGTGAAAATTATCTCTTTAATGGAATTAATTACTATAAGCAAGTTTTTGGAATTCCTATGGGCTATTGTTTTTCTAGTGCATTGGCCAATATATTTCTTCACTCATTTGAGAGAGAATTAATTAAAAATGAAATTGTTTTTGGATTTCGTTTTATTGATGACTTTTTAGTGTTTATTCATGATAATGTTAACTCCATTTATAACTGCTATCCAGAAGAGCTCAAATTAAACAAAACTAATAATGAAATGGATAAATGTAATTTTTTGGATCTGGAAATTAAAATTTTGAATTCAGGTGTCTCCTTTGGATTATATGATAAAGGAAAAGAATTTAATTTCAAGGCTATTACACTTTGTGATTTTCAAACATGTCTTGAATTTAAAATTTTTAAAAATGCTATATTTTCTCAAATTAATAGGATTAAAAATATTCGTAATAACCACTAAACTTTTGTTAAAGCTTTAGATAATTTAAAAAATATCTTAAAAGATAACGGATTCCCAATTATTTCCCAATAGTTAATAATTTAATTAAAAATAGTTTGAAGAGTTTTTATTCTTCTGGAGAATAGTTCGAATTTTTCTATATAGATGGAGCTAGGGACTAGCTTCTAGATATTTGCTTTCTTTGTCTAGAGTGTCTTTTTCTTGATTCTGGTTTTGAAAGAGGGTTTGAATATTTACATTTTCTTTTTGTCTCTTTGTTGTTTTTGTTTTAAAGGAATTTGTTAAGTTTTTTCCTTTTATCCTATATTCAATTGTTGGACAGATTCAGGCCACATAAGGGAATAAATTTTGACTATGGTTATTCCTTTATACAGAAAATTTGTCCATTTCAGAACTACAATGGTGTGTGGTCTCCGAAGAAGTATCGCCATTCTGATTCTTTTCCAATTTTCTTCCATTTTGATTATACTTCTCACGTTCTAATTTTTCTTTTATGTATTTTAATTATTTGAGAATTTCTGTTGTTGAATACTGTAGTTTTTGTTGATTAATTTTAAAATAATTTTAAATGCTGCTTCCACTAAATGCTGCTGCGTTGAGCGCACATAAAGGTGTATTTTTATCATTATTACTTACTTTTTCTATTTTATATATTTTTTTCTTTTTAACTTAATTTTTGATTTTCTTTTATTTACTTACAATAAAAGTTCTTTATTTTATTTTATGTTTTGATTTTGTTTTTGTCAGAAATCGAAAAAAAAAATGAATTTCAGCTTTTTCCTTGAAATATATTTTTAAGATAAAGATTAGCAATGCTAATCTAATAATTTAATGATATAACTGTCGATGTATCTTCAATGCAAAAAATCTGTAGTGAATCACCATCAGAGATTTCAGAATTAAAAAACTTGAAGTCATTCACTAGGCTTTTTCTGGAGCCATTAAACTATCTGCTTACTAGATTAGAACCATTCTTAGGATTTAGAACCATCAGTATCGCCAAATCTTGATGAAATATTTTCCTGAAGGGCAGATCGTGGAAATGAAGGAGACAAACTCTTCATTGTAAAATTTCGCATTTTCTGCAATTTGGCGAATGGACATTCGTCGGTTATGGTCGAAAGTAACGAAGAAGTTCATGAAAACCCTACTGGAGTTCTACTCCAATAGGGTTGTAATTTATTCTGTAACATCGCAATTGGCTCACTTTTTGGTATTGACCAATTGTTATCAGATTATTAATTAAAAATTAATAATTATTGTATTAAAAAGTCTAAAAAAAATATTTTATCACTTTCATCGTATTTACGGCGGTATGGATAATTTTAATTAGTTATTTTCACACTTGCCTTTTCGCTTATTAGATACTTTATCGCGAATTAGCGACATGAAAAAAAATTCCATTTTTTTTCTTGCCCTAGTATGTTGTTTACGACATATGGAAACCATAAAACACACACCTCTAAACTTCAGCATGGACTAAATGTAATTGTCAGTCATACTTTGTCTTCATATAACTAAAAACGTTAATGTTTTCTATTTTCTACTTTTTTAATCTAATATTCAACGAAACTCTAAATTCAGACTTAACCTTTGAATCCCCTTTTCAAGTTTGACGTAAATGATACCTTGAGAATAAAATTATTACTTTTTAATTGACGCCACACTATTAAATGTTCACCGACAACAATTTCAGAACGTTATGCAGGCTCGCTAATGAAATATTAGTAGTCATTAACCCTCTGCTTAGATCTGAAAGCATTTAATAAAGATTCGAGTCTATTAACTTTGGCTACATTCGCTGACTATCAAAAGTTGACAAAGATCCTGTTTAATTATCCGACATGGGACAGTCCCCTCAGTACATACGGGTGCTTGACTGTAATCGAAGGGACAAACAAGGAACGATGTTCCTTCAACTGATTTTTGGCGCTAACGTTGCAGATATTAATTGGACTTCTTAAAGATAGAGCTACGTCTTCTAATATATAAGAAAGATTAAAAGAGGAAGAATGCATCTGCGAGGTGAGATTTATGTGAGATCCAAAGTGGGTAAGTAAACTGAAATAAAGTATAATACTTTTTTTGTAGACATAAGGAAGTAAATGTACATTCGTTAGTGACTGGTGACTAGTGAAAAGATTTAAACAAAGCATAGGAAAGAGGATTTCATTCTTGCAAAAAATTTATCCAGTTTTAATCATTTATAATACGCAGTTTTGCATCAAATTAATAATATCCTAGTTGTTTATGTAAAACATTCTTATTTAATAGTTCAATGAAAACAAAATATTGGGTAAATTTAATTTATTATTCAAATGTATATAATCGGGGAAAAATAATATTTAAAATTATTTGATATAATGGTTTTTAGAAAACTAAAATGCAAAATTATTTAATTGATTACCAAACCGTAATTGACATATATTTCTTTTTCTTTTATATTTCACATATACTTCTTATTATGTATCAGACGTTGAGAGTCAAATGCCTCCCACTAGCATTAGTGGTGGATTTGCACAATATGAGGCCACAAGCGCAAAATAGCTTTGCGGCCTCTTCCTCTACCCAATGACGTACATTTGCTGTCGACTTGCGTCGAATAGATCTTGAGGCCCCTTCCCATGGTCTCAAAGCACGAGCGAGTGCCTCTAGAGACTATGCGAAAAACTACAGCTGACTAGCATGGTGCAGAAGTTTGGAGATGGACTTGTCAGCACATGTGTTTCTCAGGCAATCTATCAACAAAATCAGGAGATCCATCACAAAATAGACCTCATCTTATTTCTAAACTGATTGCCAATTTAATTAAAATAAACTTTTTTTAATAAAAATTCATGAAAACTGTAATCACGTCTTTTAAATAGTATTTAAATTTTATTAAAGGACGAAAGAGACATATATCTGTAAAAATTATGCAACGGGTTTATAAAAATTCTGCTTTTCCTTTTAACGGAAAATATCTAGAGACTGTTCGAACATTCGTTAGACGATTTTTCTTTCTTTGTAGAAAAAACT
Source organism: Araneus ventricosus (assembly GCA_013235015.1). Lineage (NCBI taxonomy): Eukaryota > Metazoa > Arthropoda > Arachnida > Araneae > Araneidae > Araneus > Araneus ventricosus. Next base: position 178,796 of record BGPR01000292.1, read on the forward strand.
CGTTCGCTAGAAAAAAATTATTTTCACAATAATTACATTTTTGAAAGTATAAGCAATCTCCTGATAAAACTTTTGTTTATATTCAAAATGGGGCTTTTAAAGAAGCTATGGATGGAACGCTAGGTTTCTTTCTCTTTCCGAAGATAGGTATTCTAATTCAGTTATTCAAAGACTCTATGAAACATTGGTTTTTCGATATCGAAAATCACGATACGTAATATTGTTAACAAGAATGGAAAACTCGTCTACGTATGGCTTCAAGTGCATAATTTGTTCCAAATATGTATCCAATGAAAAACGCAGTTCTTGGAATATTATATATATATACTAATGCGAGATCTCGAAAATTAAAAGAAAATCCTCCAAGTCAAAGTTTTGTTGAAAAATCATTAAGAAGCTCAGTATCAACTTTAAACATAATTACTACCATTGATTTGAATCTTAAAAAGGACAAAAAATACAACCGATCACCGTCTTTCTCCACGTCATATCGCTGAACGCCGAACGCGCTGTAGAATTCTTTATGAAATGCGTCTATATGGAGGAAAATGGAAAAAAGTTGTAAAATAGATTAATCTTGGGTCTATTTAAATGACTGTAGGAATAAAATATGAATTTAATATCATCAAAGAGGAGGGAAGAATCATAAAACATGGTTTAAAGACTCTAAAGGAAGGTTTCCAAATGGATTTACGATTCTTGATTGTTTTAATATACAGAGAGTGGAAAAAACTTTGGATCTACTGCACATACTATCAGTAACATTTTTTAATCCCAATCATGTAATATGAACATAATCTCTTTACCCACAATTCCATCAATCAATAGCATTGCATTAAGACAAAGGAAGCAGCAATACATTATAATCCACTGTTAAATTCCTGAAAAATAGAACAAGAAATGGGTACTAAAACTGATATGGAGGGCACTGACTGGTATCCTTCACTGATATTCCTACTATATCTCCTGATCTGTCACCCATGAATATTTGCGCTTTCGGACTTTTAAAATGCGCATTATCCAAACGTCGACATACAACCCTTTGTGAAATTGGAAATCTGTTCAAGAGGAATATTAAAAAATACCTCTTCAAATACTACAATTAGGCTTATTGACATGGAAGTTACGATGTAGAAAGATAGTTAGAAATGAGAACAATGAAACTAAAAATTTAAAACACTAAAAAAAATATGTTAAATATTTCTGTAAATATCATAAAAATTGTTTAAAAATGTGCGAACAGCCTCTGTAACGTAAATTAATAAATCTCTCTAGAAATATCTCCTAACCACTAAGATATTAATGAACAAAATATAGGCTAAAATCAAGAATTCATTTGAAAAAAAAAAACTCCTCACCCATATCGTACCAAGCATTGAAAAAAAAATATTTTTTATAAAATCCTAAATTCGTGTTTCTCTAAGCCTATGCATACACATAAAATAAAATAAAAAAAACTAACAAACCTTTTATTAGTTTCATCGGTATAGGCTGTCGTAAATACAAGACAATGGTACAATCCACTTCTAATAGTTTTAACTTAGTTGGAATGGGAGAAAGCATCTTAAGCGTAGTCCAATGTTAGATAGTTGTTGGTTCTGAAGTATAGGATTTTAGCTGGCATCTCCTTTGTCGGTTTTTTGGGTTTTTTTACAATATGTTTATTTTTAAGCTTTAGTAAATCTTTATTAACATGGTGAACAAACAATTTCCTGTAAGTTGGTTTCCTTGGAATTGAAAGTACCAGATACGCAACTGTGATATGTCTTCAAAAATCATGCAGGCTCAGACCATCATCTCTAAATAGCTGATTGAGCCTCCATGAAGCAACAAATACTGTTTACAACACATTAATAAATAAAAGCCAGAATAATTTTTTCCTTGAATTGAAGTGAAATAAGCTACTGCACGATTATCTAACAGGTCATCTTTGTTTTTATGTTTATGGTAGAATGCATGTGCATTGGTACCCTTACCTGTGTTCTAACACGTGAAAAATTTGCATAGTATTTTAAAATACTTGAATCAGAATTATTTTCAAAAGAAAGAAAATCAAGAATAGGAAAACGATGAAAAATAGTCTGCTGCGATGAGTTTCAAAATACAAACTTACTTCATGAAACATAATAAACTCCCTCTCCCCCGCATATCTGACACATTATATGCACCGATCAGAGAGACTGTTAGGCACCTGCGTTAGTTTAAGAGTAACAATGTTCGGAACGTGACAGAGAAAGAAAGGACTATCTTTATTACTAACAGATGGGTGCTAGGTAGTATTATATCGTACCTTCGTCCTATTTTTAGGACAGTCAAAAATGCAAGGAAAAATGAATTTTTTTTTCACAATGCTTTTTTACTAGTATAAAATATTATCTCAATAAATTTATATGTATACTGTTCTTGGAACTCAAAACTTTAAAAAACATACGTGCTGGAAATCTAAAAGAAAAATTCTGCAAAATCGCCATTTTAAAAATATAATAAAAATGTCCAACATTAATTTAAACTTGTGAGAAAGAGATATGTATAGTTAAATGACTCTTGAATTAAAAATCGTCTTTAATTTTAATTAAAATATTCAAAAAAATTATATAAAGGCCATATATATGTGTTTATTTTCAGAATGGTGATTAAATATGGGCTAAAATTCAAACGATTAATTTAATTTTTAATTTTTTGAATCGTATTGTATTCTTCAAACGGTAACTTTGGATTGAGATGCGAAAACAGGCTCGATTTAAGCCAATTATTCTCATTAATCTTGAAAGCGACTGTCACTATACCACATTTCAATATATACATTTAATTTTGAAATGATTAAGATTTTCATCAGTGAATAAGAAAAAAAATTAAGATTATGATTTCTTAATCAGGTACGTAATACCTGTGTAATATAATTTAACATAGATAATTTTATATATTTGAATCATTTTATTTCATTGCAATGTGAAAATATTATAAAATAGTTATTTATTAAGCATTCCATCAGCACATTCGTAAATATTTCTTTCACTTTCTATACAACTGATAAAACTATTTCCAGATCTGCCATTAAAAAACTTGCGTCAAATAATTTTCGATTCTGAATTCAAAACGTATTTCTCATCCTCTACAACAAACGGAACAAATACCCAAATTTCCCCCCGATTCGCTTCCGCTGGAATGTACTAACATTAAACCACTTTTTGCTTTTCCTGAAAAAATCACGCACAGTTGTAAAGAAAATAACAGTAGTTTACTTACTGCCATATGTTCAGCGAATTTGTTTCTTCCTAACTGGCAATCAAAGAAGACATAAAAAGGAGGCAGTCGGTTGCATTTAGTATCAAATAGGCTCTTCAGTTTAAAAAGAACGAGCGATATTATAAAAAAAATTAAGATTTGCAGCATTCTGTTCAAGGCTAACTCGCGTGACTGCATAGAAATGGAGAAATTTAAATGCTTCTTAACTCTCAAACTATCTCGAAGGAAGCCTGTTTATGAAGACAGAGCATGAAAGAATTTTTCTGCTCCGTAATCAAAATCGAAAACCAAAGAATAGAAAAATAAACCAAGCATAGTTTAATCGATTGTAATACCAACACGCAGCTCGCTTTTGTATCCTGAAATAAGGAATTAATAATTTTAGGATGCAATTATTATTCCATAAGAAGAATGATTAGAAAATGGTAAATGGATCAGTTACCATTGAAAAAGTTACCTAAACAAATAATAGGATTTTGAGAAGTTACCTAAGCCAAGGAATTAGCTTTCAATGGAAATGAGAGCTAAAAAGCAAACTATATGAAAGAAACTTAAGAGAATGAACTGCATATGAAAGAATCGCATGACTAGACTAATAATACGATCATGTAAAGTTGTGCAACTATGAAAGAATTTCCTACAAAAATACTATCAGATAAACAGTTGGTATTTTATCTAACTAATATTTTCTCCAATGCACTTAACTGGCTATTTTTGCACGACTTATTGTAACCGGAATGATTAATGTTCGTAACGGTTAAATTTGGCAGTCCATTTTTACTGACTTCCTGATGTGCTGAAATTATGTTTTGTTATGTGTTCCCCACAACAATACAATATATTCATCATTTTAAAACTTAATTATGAATTAAACGATTATTTAGTTTTGATTAAATGAAAGAGACGCCCTCTGATTATGAATTTCAGAAAACTGATTTCAAGATTCCATAATAATTATAATAATGAATCGTGAAATGTATTAAACACTAAAATGTAGGAAATTCCAACATGTTTTTAAAAAGTATGCTATTATTACTCTGTCAAAATGCAGAGCATCTTTTTTATGAAAAATCTGGAGGATAGAGCAAAATCCGCAAGTGTATGAGTTTTCGCTTTTAGGAGAGAACCTCGCTCCTTCTCTCGACGGTCGCATTTCAGTTTTATGACTCAACGCTCCAAATGGATAACAAACGAAAATTAAAATCTAAACTTTTCGACAACACAACCCCAACTCTCAGCGGATTTTCGCATTGACCACGGGTTCTAGAGTGGTGCTCCCGAAAGTGGCTGGAGCGGTCTGTCCATTAAATCTCCAGCTTTAGGCTTTTTTCACGGTATATGGACATAATCCCAATAAGAGAGGATTCTAACACACAAAATCCCATCATGTCGAAATCCTGGCTGTACAAAATCCCGTCAAATCAGTTTCTAAATCCAAACTTTCAATTTGGCCTAATTAAATATTACTTTTAACTAAACATTATCTATACTAATAAAAGGCCAGATGTGGAAATAACTCTCTGGGAACAGTTAAAAATAAATCCGCCTCTTTAGTCTGCGTCATTTTCGGAGTTGTAAATCGCGATTTCCGTTTTGGCTGGAAACAACTCAGACGGGTATTTTTTAAAATTAAAGCTAAGCAAAATAAAAATTAGCTGTGGAGTCGTTAATTTCACTTATGCATTCTGGAATGGAGTAAAGGTCCAATAATATATGTTTCATTTCTTTTTACCCTCATTATACCCTCAGTAAAAGTAAAAAAGTAAAGTAAAGTTCGTGGCAATTGATTCATGGCATTTTTCATATGTAAATTGAGCCGAGTCAGCAGTTTTATTTCTTTTTTATTTATGCTGATTCATTACCCTCACTTCAAGGATCAGTTGGAAGTTAGTGAAGAATACTTTCGTTTTGGTTAAAAGGGTTCTTTCTATATATTTTGCATTTAATATTATTTTCCTTAATCGGTCTTCTACTAAAAGGCTCCCTTCACTTAGTGATTTGAATTAGGAGTCCATACTATTGCAAATATTTTCTTTCAGTATTCTTTTTTATTTTGTATTTGGTAATGCATTTTTTTCTGATAGTGGATTTTGCATTATTTTTACTCGGACGAAACGAAAGTAATTTTTAAAAGTAAGTTTATTATTAAATGAAGGCTAGTGGTCAATTGATTCATCAGTTCTGTTTTTCATTTCTTAAGCACTCTGCCAATGTACATGAGATTTTCTACTATAACTTTATACTTAATGATCTGAAGGGGATATACAGGGTTAATATATATTGTCCTTTTTTCTCGTCTTTCAAACGCATCCTTCCCCATACCCTCCCACCATGCTTTTCCTTTCCAGCGCCGACGCAGGTGAGGCAACTTCCGGCTCATATTTTGTTCGAATTGAAAATTAAAATATCGAGAAATTTCAAAATGAAGATCTGAAATTTAAAAATATAAAAATTATTCTTTATAATAACTTTTATTTAATAATTTTTCATGTAGGGCTTTTTTATTATATACTTGGAATTCATTATAATCAGCTATATTTAGAAAACGCCCCCTATCAGAGTAATAAGAGATAAATTTCAACCTAGAAACTGTAGATGGCACTCCGCTTTCGAACATAGAAATTCTCCCCTTAAGGTTAACCTATGGGACCACTGAAAAATAACAACAAGCCATGATTTATCTACTTTTAGGAGAATACAGTGTGGGGGAGATTGGTTTCTGCTTCGCCTGATCGTTGAAAAACATGAAAAGGAAAAATTGGTGGTGAAACCTTAGAATACACTACGCTCACTGTTTAACGTCCTAGTATTTTGTAATTTAAAATAATTGTTTTAACAGTGCATATTTTGAATATTAGTGAACTATTTGTAAAAGCTATAATTACTAAATGTGAGTATTAGAAATTTCGCCCAATGTAGCAGTGAAAATAATTATGTAGAATAATATGCGAAGGTTTCCCTCAACAAGCATTAACTCAACTTACTTTTTACTTAATCTCTTACATTTTAATTGATATACATTGTGTTTATGTTTCAATTATTGAATGTCATTAATGTATTATTTAAACTACGGATGGTTTCCCCAACATCATTATAGTTAATTTTAGGAACTTTTCTGCGTCATTTATAAGCTATGAGCAGTGGCTATACGGCTGCTGTCCCCCAGAGCAAGACCATAAATCTTTATTTTATTAAAAATAACTACAGCGGTCTTTTCTTAACCTCCCTTTAAAAAAGTGACAACATTTATTCCTGCCTTTTGTCAGGATCGAAAATTTTCCCACTTTTATCATCATTTCATTCATATTTGTCGCGCTGACGCGGTCAAAAACATGTTTTTGTAACTTATTTTATTGTGTTTTTTATTAAATTGTCGAAAGTATTGTAGTGTTCTTTATGATTCAAAATGTGAGGTGAGTAGAGTCTGTAAAGTTAGAGTTTTGGTTCACATAAGCTATAAGGTTTGACATTCGTCACGAAGATACCAAATTTTTTATACCTCAGCCCACCCCGACCCAAATCCTGGGTTCGCCACTAGCTTTGAATAAGAACACTTTAATTGCAGTTTTTCAGTATTTTAGCATTGTCAGCAAACCCAGATAGCAATTTTAGTTTGCAGCAAGCTTGCCACAAATTTGTCCTGACAAGAGTGTAAGCTTGGAACAAGCTTGCAGCAAGTTAACGAAAGCTTCGAAGTCACCATGAAACGAACTTGCAGCAAGCTTGCCGTGCAAACTTATTGCAAATTATAGCAAAAACAGAGTACGAAACACAACCCGGGATAGAACTCGCGATCTTCTGCTTAGTATTTACTGCTTAGATTTTCGTTAATAACTACGTTTTGCTAGTAGAATAAATTATGAAATTAGAGTTCAAAAGTAATTACTTTAAAATGGGACAAAATGTCTAGTTATTATTTTTCAACAAACACTGACTGTTTTTTAGATTTAATTTTGTTTATAAACGTTAAAATTTCAACATTAAGGAAAAGGCGATATAGTTTTCTTTAAAGTGCGTTTATATATATATTTAGTAAAAAGATGAAAAATGTTTCAAAAAATTTTTTTATAAAAAAGTTATTTTTTCCACAAATTATCATTGATTTATTGAATTAATAAAAAGAAGGGCTGTCTAGGAGATACTATTAAAAATCGGATGCTTTTTTAAAACAGAGACAAAGATAATTATCTCTTTATTGTGCTATCTTGGCAGGAAGCTTGTTTTGAAAACTTGCAGCAAGTTTGATTTGCAAAGGAGGTGGCGCTATTTGTCACATCGAACTTGCAGCAAATGCGTTGCAAGCGAGGGTGGCGCTAGTTATCACAGCGAGCTTGCTACAAGTTCGATTCAAGTTTGACGCGTCAAATTTTGCCATGACAAGTCAAAATCAAACTTGCTGCAAACTTACGTGCTATCTGGGAAGTAGATGTGTTCTAATATTCTTTACTTATAGGTTATACATTTAAATTAACTTTACGGAGTATATAATAAGTTTTTGACTAATTATGAATTTTTTTCTGATGGCAAACTGTCTATTTAGACAAATCATGGCCTTCAGAAATATTTAATTTATCTGAATTAAAGTTCTGCTGCAATAATCCTTTATGTTTGCATTTATTGCAAACATAAAGGATTTTAGATGGATAATTACTTCATAAGAAATATTTAATTTATATGATATACCTTCTCTTTCTTCTTCCAAACCCTTCCCTCCCCAAAATCTTTCCCCACCCCTCCATGTTTTTTTCTTTTCTGCTAAGATACAGGGGAGGCGACTTCTTTCGCAAATTTTCCCGAATTAAAAATAAAAATATCGAGAAATTTCACAATACTGAGTAAAAATATATTAAATACAGAATTTCTGGCTTTCTGTGTATTCTCTTCTTCGAAAGGTAGTACAGATTATTAAGTTCCAGAAATAAAGAAAAATTTCTCTGAAACAGGAAATGCAAAAGTAAGTGAACCTTGGAATCAATTCTGTACCTTTGCCTGTATTTTTGTCCAACGACAAAAAGAAATAACAAAAGAATGAAACGAAATGTAAAAATCGACTTTCTTTCCATTTATATCCGCATTTTCCTTCTCTACCTTCTTCCTCCATTCAACTCGATCGTGAAGTTATGTTCGTTGTTGAAAGGCTTACAGAGAAAAATATAAAATTTAAATTGCACACAATTCCTACGGAAAGTTTTTAAAGCTGGATTCTTTACAAAAATCTGGTGGTTGGAAAATGGCCTCTTGGTTGGAAAAAGAAGGAATTTATAAAAGGGAAGGGTTCAGTTAAACCTATCGTTATATAAAGATTTAAGATCTATGGATACTCTTCATGTTAATGGCTACATATCTTAGGATTGTTGATTGTTTTATTCTTTATGTTAATAGGGCACTTTTAAGGATGGTAGTGGCTTCAGAAATATGTATCTACTTTTTCTCATTTTATCTCTAAGGCTAAAAAGATCATTTACCTAAAATACCGCTATTAAGTGCATTTAAAAGCGAGAAATATGAGGAATTTAGTGCTATTTTTCTTCAATAGCATAATTTTGAACTAAGCGATTTTTATTTCTTTTCTACTTCGAAGCATTTTTAAATAAAAGTGTTTTTGAAACTCAGTAACATAAATAATTCTTTTAACGCATTTAGAGGATTTTATTTTACAATGCGAAATTTTTTTCAAGTATTCATAAAGTTCGCATTCCATCAAAAAATACAAGACACTTTTCATCAACTTGCATTTGATTAAGACGGAACATTTGTAACAAATTTTGACTCCAGATTTCTTGAATCGAAAAATTATTTAATTAACTGCAAAATCCAATTACTATAATATGATTATAATTTACATAATAAACATACAGGAATCACAACAGAAATTTTTTAAGAGTTCTTTAAAAATCTTTCGTTATAATATTTATTCTATATTATAGAGAGTTGAATTTTTGAAATTATTTATTTCTATTTACTTCGTGTATATTTTCAGCTTGAAAGAAATAAGAGCAATGTTTGGACACAAATTATTGAATGTTTTACTATAATAAAAGAGTACGTAATATCAAATAAGTGTATATTAATTTTATATTTCCATGGACATGATAGGAAAATAAAACTAAATCTATACTTATAAAAGGCAATGTTTGTGTGTGTGTGTGTTTGTCTGCGATGTCCAGACCAATCTATCGCACCTACAGCCATGTAATTTGGCACACAGGTAGTCGTAATGGTGACTGAATGCACCTCGAAGCCGAAATTTTAAATATTAATCTAGAAATTTTTTTATTTAATGTTTGTTTTGGTTGATTTTTCGTACTAATTTCTCAATAGAATGGTTTCGAATAATTGTACGACAAAAATAGATACACCATCGGAAAGAGCACGCGATTTCCGTTCTAATGAAGCTAGTTTTGAGCTTCTAACGTAATTTATTGAATTTTGGGAAATGTTTTAAAAAATAGGCAGTTTTGCCATCGTAATGTTATTTTTGTTTTTAAATTTGTTGCATCCGACTTTCTAATAACACTATTTTTTTCATTTTTTTTTCAGCTTATAACTAGTACGGTTCTGTCGGATTTAAAACAAGAACGGTTAAAATATCTTTTCTCGTTTTTTTTAAATTAATTTTTCCCTTGGAGTTGAAAGTTATTTTTCTCCCGTTTCCCTTCCATTCTTCGTAAACAGGGTCGCGGTGTTCTATTCCCAGCATGCCTTTCGTCGAAAACCCGTGGCGTAATAATCCCTTCGCTTTCAGCGAGATTTTGCAGTACGTCTGTCGTCGCGTCGAGATATCATACTTTTAATTTGTTTGTTTTTATTCTTTTTGAAAGCTGATATCTTTAGCTGCGTGTACTTTCGCTGAAACTGAAAAAAAAAGAAATATGACCTCAAGGTGTATTTACATAATGTAACTTCAAAGTTTAAACCTGAAGCTGAAGATTGTGGGCTTTTTTTTAAAAAAAATTGTTGAAATTCATGATGTCACGGGCAACTCCGTGAAGGTACCTCTAGTATGAAAATAATTAATCAGTTAGATGTTGTCTTAAACTAATTTGCTGGAATATATCATATATCGGTTATGAAGAAAGTGATACTTACTTCCAGTATTGATTCATGTTACGTGCAAAAAACATATAACCAAACATTGTAGCAATGCATTCTAATTTTAGCCGATTTTGTTGCAAATATACTATTCCGTTCAACCGATTATGTAAGGTTTCAGAAATATTGTTCTTTCACAAATGGAAACAGAGAAATGAATGAACTTCAATGTAATAATTTTTCAGGAATGACTTATTTTATAATATATCTGAAATTAGCATTTTCAGATATTTGAGAAATAGTCTCGTATAAAACAAATAAATGGTATAAGGCAGTCTAACTACATTAGATGGAAAAAAAATTCGAAACAGAAGTTCTTACCGAAAGATCAATCCATAGGACCACTGACAACTAGCAACAAGCAAAGATTTATCTATTTCTGGAAGAAGACAGTAAGGCAGATGATTTTTGCTTCATTTGTTGTTGAAAATATGAAACTGAAAATCAGTGGTGGCACCTCAGGATGAACTATTCTTACTATTTAAAATTCTAGTATTGTGCAATTTAAAATAATTGCTTTGATAATGCATATTTTCAATAACGGTAAACTATTTGTAAAATATATAACTACTAAATGTGAGTATTTTATAGCAACGGATTCAGAAACCCTCCGCGCTTTTGCGCATGCGCCGGGCGAGTTATTTTCAACAAAATGGGGGAAAGTGAAGAATGGAAGGGTGATGTTTGCATTTTACTGAGAGTGATATAATAATGAACTCCAGAAATGCTCTCATCTTACTCATAGTCTGACACCCCTTTCCGGAGTAAAATCGTATAACAGTGGTAGTCTCGGAATCCGTTGCTGAACTATATTTGAAATTTCTTCCAATGTGGAAATGAAAATAATCAAGTATGTGAAATAATATGCAAAGGGTTCGATTCAGCAATCACTTAAATTTCGCAATTGATATGCATTCCACTAATGTTTCAGTTATTGTATGACTTGAATGCATTATATTTACGCTAAGGATTGTTTGCCCATCTTCCATTTTTCTCCCGTTTTGGAACTTTTCTGTGTCATCCATATACGATGAATAAAGATACTTTAATCTTTAAATGCCCAGTATTGCCCTCAAGCAAAAGTTCCAATTTTGACTTTTAAAATCTTGAGAGTAAGACTGAAGCTCTAGTAATTGCTGTTGCCAATACGATACATATTGGAACTTTTATTAAAACAATTTACAAAGCATGGATTGCAGCCCGAGTGCTGATAAAAAATAAAAAATAATTTATGTTTTTCACTTGACACTGCCTCTTTTTTTATTTGTTTGTAGGCTTGAGAATACCATATTTTATTCTACAACGTTGAAAGAAATTTTTTAGCAGCATTATTATTTATTAGCATTAATCTGTGTTTAATATTATAGAATTTTATGAAGGAAATTTTTTTCTGAAATAAAGCCCAGTGTTGTCAGTTGGTAACAAACTGCTATTTATCCATAAACCATACTTGAAACAAAATTGGATTTTTTGAAGTATTTTTCCCATGTTTTATTAAAAGAATGAAAGTCAAAAAAATTTTAAATCAATTTTTTAAAAAAATTGGCTTTTAAGGTTTAATTATATTTCTACGGTATTCCGCAATGTCGGTAAAGCAGATGTATTATAATATTCCTTTCTTGAAGGTTATTTATTTATTGTAAGCTTACGAAGTATAAAATAAGATTTTCTACCATATTTTGACCAATTATGACGTATTTTCTGCTGGAAAACTGTTTATTTACATAAAACATAATCTTATGAAACAGATTCTATTAATCTGAACTAAAGTTATACAGCAATAATTCGGAATTAATAATTTTTCAAATTCATGTTTCTCCATAGACTGATAATTTTTGCTGAATTCTTGTTTCTGCCTTAATATCTCCTATTTGCACATTCTATACATTCTTTTTTGTATACAGAAAAGATTTGAAATTATTTGAAACATTGATATTTAATAAAAATTAAAGAAAATCAGCACTCTCTTTTTTCACCTCTTTCTTCATACATTTACGTGAATTATTGAATATCTAGAATATTTTAAAACTTCTACCATTAAATCCGTATTTAAATACCATAATAAAAGTGCCGAATTCCATTAAATGTTTATAAAAAAATTCAGTACATACATATTGAAAACAGAAATAAAAGAAACAGAAACTTCTACCCAATTTATACATTTTACAATTCAAAGTTTATTATGAATTTAATGCACTTTGTATTATGCATTTAGAAAATCTGCATAGTAAGCTTAAACATACAATTCATTTCATATCGTGGGATTTTGAACGGCATTTAAAACTCAACACCTATTTAACGAAATGAGAATCTCAATGCTTTCATAGAAATGATTTAATGTACGCTGAGTATTGGTGCATATCAGATGTTCCTAAGTTGAATTGAAGTAAAAATTTTTTGCTTCCAGTCTTCACAATGCCTAGAATGTACATTTGCTTAAGTGGGATGTAATCGTAGGGAGAACAATAACATTTAATCCTATATTCCGATGGGATGCACATTAGGGTGGAACGAAACAACTTTTTTATCCTTTTTTTAATTTGTAATAGTGCGGAAAAGTTGCCTTTTGATGTAAAATGACAAAAATAAAATTTGATGATAATCGGAACATGTCTCAAGGTGCTGCAAGAACAATAAAGTTTGAAAAATTTGCAAAATTGTGCTCTATTTCAACATTTTTCTCTAATTTCTTATTTACAGTATGAATACACAAATCAAACAATTTGTACTTTCTATTCCTTTCCGTTAATAGAACAAACGTTTTAGGGGGTCTTAAAATCTTTGGTACGTTTTATAAAATATTGATCCTTAGCTAAAAATGTGCAAAAAATCAACTATGAAAAAAAACGAAAATTTGCTTTTTTTTATTCTGGAATTATTGCTGTGTTCAACTTTTAACTGACGAAAAACGCTTACAAGTACTTCATGTATCCTTGTTACTACTCTTGTATAACAAAATGCGTTTTATGATTTACCAATGAATGATAATGAATAAATTTAACTTTATTGTATCTTATTCTAATATTTGTTTGTGTATTGCTTGCATTTATTCGCTTCAGGTTATATTTGTATTTATAATTGCATGTGAAATTGTGTATTCATATTAATATTTACTTGTATTTTGACATATTATATTTCTATAGGGGAACTATTTTTAGTACTCTGAAATGATATTTGTGGTACGAGCTCTTGTCAGCTCAATTAATTTAAAAAAAATTTGTTTTCTCACTGCCCATGTTTATTTTTCTTGTGCTATCTGCATAAAAAGGACAGTGATAAATGCATATATTTTCCTTATATGTGAGTAAAAACGCGCATGTTAAAATGTTTCTGTAAATACAGGTCGTGTTTGCTTGGTTTAATTGCCACGTATAAAAAGTGTGTTTATGTGTTTTGTTAAGTATGTGATGTGTGTTTATAAAAATTACCTCTACTCCTTAGTGAATTTGATCCAAAATTTGATACATACAAACAATTTTGGTGAAAATTCCAAATATCATTATTCTCGAGCGTTGCACTTTTAAAGTCATCTTATTCAAATAGAAAACAGACAGCCACAATTCCAAAAAAATGACAGTTTTTGACTTAAAAAGTCTACAAAGTGAAAATCGTCAAAATCCACAGGTTGAATTGTTTGATGATTGCTATACTGCTTTCTATATGTATGAGCTAGGCTGAAAAAAGAAGACAGAAAAAATAGCCGAAAAGTAGTGAGGGTAAGTGGAGTTCGGGTCATAATGTACCATTTTCACCCTTCGTCTTCATTAGTGGCTTAGAACATGTAAATGGTTCCCGGTGAAAACGCATATTTTCACTCCACATCATATTGAGCTTTAAAAAATAACAAAAACGTACTTATCCGTAATATTCATGATTCCCGGGACAATCATACACCTGTCCTTAGTCGCTATGCCACTGAAGAACAGATGTCTAGCACAATGCCATTCGCACAACGGAAATACTGAAAAGACTCACTAAAAGTAGCATCTATGAGCTTAATTCCACAAGCTGCACCAGAAAGGATGGATTCGAGGACACCTGCTGTGGTAATAATTTTATTCTCAACAACATTTCGTGCGACGAGATCATCTATTGAGTCTATAGGTATCTTGTACTTCAACAGCTTCAGACAGTGGGGTGAATACTGAAATTATGCATAACAACATGGGCATGCATTATTTCTCTCACATATAAGGAAAATACATACACTTATTTTTGTCCTTGTTATGTTGTTAGCAGAAGAAGAAAGAACATGGACAGCCAGAATTAATAAAGATTGAATTTTTTGAATTGGAAAGAGCTTCACCTCAAACAAATATCATCTCACAGTACTAAACATTCTCTCCTGATTGAAATATAATATATCAAGATAAAAAATAAATATGAATATGAATACACAATTTCACCTGCAATTATGAATTCAAATACCAGAATACAGAAACAAATACTAGAATAAGGAATAACGAAGTTAACTTCATCTATTATCTTTTATTGGCAGAACACAAAATGCATTTCATTGGCGAGTCGGTGGGGGGGAGCTATTGCCACCCCTCCTTTCCGCTACTAAAATTAAATTTATTTCATTTTAGCTTTCTAAAACTGGAAATTATAAGAAAGAGAACGACTACGGGAAAGCTAATTTTGTAGCTCAATTTTTTAATTTGTTGTCTACCCTCTATACTCCTCAATACTTCTAATTGTTTATAAATTTTTTGCCCACTTATAACTTCCAATCGTCACTACAGTTGTTAATAACAAGGATGCATAAAGTACTTGTAAGCGTTTCTCATGAGCTAAAAGTATAACAGAGCAATAATTACAGAATAAAAAAACAGCATATTTTCTTTTTTCATTTTCGATTTTTTGCAAATTTAAACTAATGATCAATATTTTATAAGCCATTACATAGATTTTAGACCCTCAAAAATCTTTTTTTCTGTTAACGCAAAGTAATAATAAGTAAAAAATGTTTGATTTGAGAATTTATACTGAAAATAAGAGATTAGAGAAAAAGGTTGATATGGATTTTTCAAATTTTTGAATCTTTATCTTTCTTGTGGCGCTTCAAGACATGTTCCGATTACCATCAAATTTTCTCTTCGTCATTTTAGCATCAAGAGGCAAGTTTTCCGTCCTATTACAAATTTTAAAAAGAACAAAAGTTCTTTTCGTTACAACCTATTGCAAATTCAGGCCCCTTTTGTCCGTTAAAAGCATCGCACTTTCATGTAACCTATTTTGATTCATAATATAGTTCAGAGAATATTTTAATCCCTTTAATGTTTAACAGCAGAGTTGAGGCTTTATGGTAGTAGTAGAAATGTCCAAAGTGCAAAAAATTAAAAAAAAACGATTAATTCATGCTATTACACCTATCTAAAGTTCTGCTGTTATATTTTTAAATGGTAATATAATTATACATATTCTTTAAGTACTTAATCCAATGTTCAGGACTTTTTTAACTATGAGCTATCCCCCAAATAAGATCGTGCATAATAATATTGGATCACGGAGTTTAGTAAGGCTTTTATTCAACAGCATTTGTAAATAAAAAAGATCGAAAAAATGATTTGTATTATAAAAGAATTTTATTCAAATTTAGATTTCTGTTGCAAAAAAACTAATTTTTTCCCGTGGTGTGTGCAGTGCCTTGGTTTCTGGGTATTACTTGCCATTCGGGATATTTTGTTTATAATTTGTTTGTAAACATTTCTTGGTAGTATTTTGCCACCCCTGTTTTGGTTGAGATCTGTATATATTTTGTCATTTCCATGTCCCCTCCGGCCCGTGTAAAGGCATTACGCCCTTCTGGACGAAATTTGGATTTTTCTGCGACTCCTGTTGGAAGAACTCTCCAAATCGTTTTATTTCAAACCATCCTCCTTTCTTATACTGCTGCTTTTATTTCGTTGTATTGCCTTCATTTTAACTTGATCAAAAGAGTTAAAATTTATAAAATAAATCAAATACATTTGAAGTTTAAACCATATTTGTATATTAAAAAAAATCTAAAACTGCGATTAATTTCTTGTCAAATTAGCAACAACCTGTTAAACTGCAAATCGCTAGCAATATACTAGTATTTAAATCACATTTTTATTCCTTGCTTAATTCATCTTTCAATAATTATAAAAAATATTAATTTCGATTTGGAATATAAGAAATCTAAAATAGTACTCCTGTAGGCCTAGTTAGCTTCCTGTATCTGTTAATAAACTTTTGGTAATTTGCACTTTCTTGCCGAATTTATGTTTCGAAACAAGCAATTTTTCGTATGATAAGTGGAATATTATGTTTCTTGCTAATTGAAGAATAATTCTATATATTTTGCATACGTGCATATACTACACATTTTGATAAATGTAAATTTCAGAATAAGAAATTGTTTTATATTCGAACTAAATTGAATTCTCGTCCAATGTCGAGTTCTATTCATTAGGTTTACTCTTTTTCGCACTCACCCACTCTCTTTTAATTCGAAATCTTTTATGAAGTATGTTTCATATGGTGCCAGCGAAATTCAATTTTATTACAAATTCTGACCGAAAGTAATGTTCCGATAAGATTATTTTTCCTAAGTGAAAATTAATTTATTTTAAATTCATATTTTATTTGTAAGACACATATATAATGGATTTAGAAAGAATCTCATATAGTTACTCTTTCATATACAAATGGCTTCTTTCATATTTCAGAAGATCCTTATCAATAACTAGATAGAATTTTATTTATTCTACTTGAATGCAACTATAAATAAAGAATGTTTCTGTACTTCAGAAAGAAATTCAAATTAATTTATATTTCATTTAGGAGAAACTACATTTCATACTGAGATTTTCTCATCAGTTTTGTATTAAAAACTTATTATCAAAATTTTCAAATATAAAAAATATTAAATCTTTTGATTAGAATTTATTTGGAAATAAAATCAAATTAATTCCGCAGTGTATAACAAGGTTACGGTTATTTCTGAACTTCTTTTTCTTTTTACCGCAGTATACCCCTGGACCGGGAACCGTAAAGGTTCTATGTTAGTTGAATGGGCATACGCAGAAAGGTTTATTGACAGTAAAAAATGTAAAAGCGACATCACAATACATACACTGAATACAAAGTTTCTTGATTAAAAAATATAAACTAAATGCTAATAATAAAAATATGGAAAAAAACTTACTAAAGCATAAAATGACATGGAAAAATTACAGATGATTAAGATGTTATAAACAGTAGTAAATTAAGTACCTACACATTAGTATAACATGCTTTTATACTTTTTGAACAACCTGAGAGAAGAAAGTGTTAAAAACATAAATTGATTGGACTGATTTGTGTACTGTATTAGTGAAAGATATTAGGCACAAATTATGGAAGATGAGTTGAGTAGAGGTTGCGAAATTGTCCTGTATCTGGATCTGGTTATATAAGGGATTCGTTGTCCAGGGTTTAACGAACTTTACAAGGTTCCTTGTTTTAATCCTGGATAATTTATTTTTCATAACTTTATTCCATAAGACTGTTTCCAGGTCCTGGGTGGGTTTGGTAGAAGAGGCGAGTGAGAAGTATTGAATGGGCAGCTAGTGGCGTAATAGAGTGGATCGCCCACTTTCCCACTGCCGCAGCAGTCACATTCTTTAATATGAAAGCGCTTGAAATATGAGGGGAATGGACGGTTTCCAGTGGCGAAAATTATGTCTTGTCTGTTCCAATGGGATGGAGTAAAGGAAACTTTGGGTAGGATTCAGTGAATGTTTTTTTTTTTCAATTACACATTTGCCCCATTCTTCTTTCAGAGCCGAAGACTAGATTTTTAATGGTACTTTTGAGGAGGCTCCTTGAAGCTGGATATTGCAGGGAGGATCCTACAGATGTGGCCTTATTTCTGAACTACAAATACAGTAAAGCACTGTTTGTGCGTTTCTCATCTAAGCGTCGTTTACGTTTATACGTCGTTTCATCACATTCCCGATTCATTCCGTATTCATTGTAATGCTAAACTACTTCCTTTATTATACGCCGATTTCCTCCATTCTAAAACGTGGAAATGTCCTCTTTTCTAGTATGTGCGCTATGATAAAGATATCATGACTTTAAAATTATTCACAATCAATAAATTAATAGTAAACAAATTGTCTCGCTGTGATTTAAGCGAAGAGGAAGAAGTTATTCTACCTTTCTTTGAACAATTTCAAACTTATTTCTTTTGTCTAAAGAATGGTATAAAAACATTCAAAGAACTAAATTTGATTCAAAATGCTATACTTCATATTCACAGTCATTCAGCACATCAGCCGACGATTAAATATTTTAATTAAATGCCTACCTGTATACATAAAATCGTATAAGATATTAATTAATACTCAAGAGATTCAATAAAGCTATTTTTTTCTCACTTTTATGATAAATATTTAATTTTAAAATTCAATTATTGATTTCTATACTATTTGGTATACTAGTACTATTATTATGCTAGTACTATTTATAATAATAATATACTAGTACTATTTTTTTAAAATCTTTACAATTAGTACTTTTAAATGAATTAGCATTAGTAGTATTAAATTTGTGATAATCAACGTTGTTTAGTAAAATATCGATTATACGTCTCTTCATTTATACGTCGTTCTACGCTAGCCCCTTGAAAGACGTTTAAACTATATTTTACTGTATATTTTTATAAGCTTAACATGAAATAATAATTAACACTCGTTTCAAACTTAAACACTAAAAATTCTATTCACTTAACAATATTCATTAAATTTTGGATAGATCAAATAAATATTCACAATCTTATTAAATTATAAAATGTGGAAATAACGACTTTTATTCTACGAAATGAAACATGAAAAATCAATAATATAAGTGCCAGCATTTGTTCTTGCACCACAGTAAGTATTTACAGCAAGCGTGTTCACTCGGCTGTTCTTCTTGATGAAACGACACAAAACAGAAATTTTTATAACCCCTCTTCAATCTTTTTCATTTTTTAAATTCATCATTCAATGAGTTTGGAAACAATCACCAAGTGTATTATATCTCTTATACAGTGAAACCTCTTCGAACGGCCACCCCTGCATAGCGGCCACCCCTCTTAACGGCCAATTTTTCGTGGCACGGATTTTTCGGCCCATAGACCTAATGTTAAAATAACCCTTAGTAACGGCCACCCAACCCCTCTGAACGGCCGCCGGGTGGGTTCGCCCATCCCATTTAACAAACGCATCGGTTAGAGATTTACTTTTTAAACTGAAAAACGAACTTGAAAAAATGTTTTTTCTGAGAAGGGTAAAAACTTAAAACAGTCACAAATTGTATCCTTTTTTCAAAAAATATAAAAAATTATTAAATAAAGTACTATTTTCTCTTTAGATAAGCCTCAAACTTCATTTTAAATAAGAAATATGTGTCAGACTTGTTTATATTACGTATTATAGCAATTATCTTGTAATTGTAACGAAAACCCCTCAGAGCGGCCACCCCCTCTGAGCGGCCAATTTTTCTCTGAACGGAGGGGTGGCCGCTCAGAGAGGTTTCACTGTAATATAAAGAATTCACTCTTAAAAGATTTTTTATATTTATCATCTGAATTTACCGAAATTTGTATTAAATTTTTTGGTTTTCCGATCTTTTCCCACATCTGTATGCAGTGAGGTTTCTGAAAGAAGAAGCTGACAATAAATAGTCATATTTTCGAGTATTTATAAAGTGATGTTCAAAATTATTATAACTCTACAAAAAGTTTTGCACTTTTCATTACAGAAAATAAATATATTTATTTATACCTCGGATATATTATTAATTCAATCTTATTCATTAGGAAAACCTTCAGGAATCTCAAACCTTACACCAAAATAATTTAGTATAGGAACATTTTCATATATCTCTAAATTATGTGCTGTTCAAAATTATCCGAGCGGTCAAAAACTTACAACAAAAAAAATGGCATAGCAATTTTTAAAAGTACAATATCTGTGTTTGATTATTATATGGGCATTCTTTGGTTTCAAGCACTGCTTTCAGTATTTGATTCAGACTATCAACCAGTTTCTGCGTTGCCTCCTGGTTGACATTGCGCCATTCATTTTCGATAGTCTCAAATGTTATATCCTCTTCTTATTCCTTCTCTCTTCCAAAGAGAATTTCTGATTCAAAACAGACCATAAATTTTAGATGGGATTAAGATCTGGTCTTTATAATGGCTATTCCAGCATCTTAATTTTGTTTTCTGAGATATAATCTTTGGACATCTTTGACGTGTGTTTTGGATCATTAGCTCGTTGAAAGATATACCGTCGACCCACGTTCAAATTTCTGATGGATTTCTTTAGATTTTGGGACATGATACCGACGTGCGTGCTTACAGTAATTTTACCGTTGATTATTACAATTTCACAATTCCTTGAGAGGAAACAACCCCATACCATCACATTTCTGCCGCAGTGTTTTACTCTCTGCAGAGTATTCATCATTTTAAGAGCCTCACCTGATAGTAACCACATTCTTTTGCGTTATTTTTTTTATCAAAAAAGATCATATTTGCTTTTCTATTACCATAAAAGACTGCCCCAGAATTGTGAAACCTTTGAAATATACTCTTTTGCAAAGGTCAAGAGAATTGCCATGTTTTGATTTGGGATGTATTGAAATTGTATTGTCTATTTCTTTGGACACAGCTTATCAACCCCGAGTTTTTGATTAGAAGGCAAACTGTAGAGCTGACAAATTCAATTCCAAGCCTTTCATAATCTCGCTTGACGATATATCGTTCTTTTCCGGTGCAAATCTTACATTCATGGAGTCTTCTCATCTACTGTTTTCGGTTTCTGTCTCTCCCTCTCTTATTTTCGATTGATCCTTCGTCTCATACTCCTTGTACAGATAGTAGATACAAAAAAGCGACAATTTATACGTTTTGCTAGGTTTCATATGAGATCCCAACTTTTCTACCTTCAAGGTTGCGGTGGCGAAGATCAAAAGAAATCTTTTAGCTCTTGAGCATTACTGTTGTCTTGACTGCTTCACAGACCAACAAAAAAATTACAAATAAATTATTCGGTTAAAATCATTAAAATGTACCAAAATAAAAACAAATGCAATTCGTTCTCACTTACATATAACCTTCGTCATTAATCGTTCGAAAAATTTTGAACAGCTTAAAACAATAGTTCTTTCTAAGGAATAGTGATATTTCATGAAATAACTAAAACTTATATGCATTTATGGAGGATGAAATAAGGTACTGGAAAATCAAAACAAAATAGAAAAATATCAAATTTTAAAATAAATTTATGAAAAAAAGATGAAATTTTAACAGTCTGTTCTAATAATTTGAATATCACTTTATATCTCTAAAAGAATTACCCTTACAAAAATTATCTATGTATTTAAAATATTTGACAAAGCCAGAAAAGAGTACCCCAGTCACAACCACTTTACCGATTTCGAGAGTTTTCATTTAATATGAAATATCATTAATCCTAGATATATCATCAATGATAGCGTTTCCACTACCGCTCTTCATTTTCAAGAGAAATCTCAAGATTATGAGCTCGTCGTTCTAATTTAGGAGCTCGTCGTGCTACATGACTGCCACTTGCCCTTCCTGAAACTCACTGCAACTCCAGTGAAAAATGAGCATCTCGATGAAGAAAGGAGATAGAGGAAAAAGAAGATAAACGAAAACTGTGACAGTTAGAGAAGGCTGAAGTTAATAAGGCTAGACGCAACAAACCTGCTAAAAATTCTACAAAAAAGAAGAAAGTAGCTGAGCGACACCTCGACTTCTAATGAGTCTGAAGACTCAATTAATTCATATGAATTTCCTTACGTTGTCGCTCATCACAATCTGGATCCAAAAGACCTCGATAATGAAGAATGCATCATTTGTAGGGAGCAAGGGAAAACGGAATTGGGATTCCAATGTAATATGTGCGAGATCTGGCTCCATCCCACCTGTACTGGCTCGGACAAAATCCAAGCCCATGGCGATACGATTTTTGTAATTGATTTCATTTCTTGAGGTTTGAATCTCAAATTTCGATTTATAATATTTCATTTCTTTTTTGCTGTTATTTTTGTCCGATTATGATTATTTTCTGTTATGTGCAATTTGTTATGATCAAGATATGATCTAAACAGTTTTAAATAGTTTTTTGATAGTATAAGGATGTTGAATTAAATTGTTATCTCAGTTCGTCATCTTACCCGACACCGTTCGTCGTCATACCCGACACCGCTCGTCATCATACCCGACACCTTTCGTCCAGTCGGGTAAGATGACGGAAATTACTTCTTTTTATAAAATGAAATTCTAGGGTCTGAAATTTGAAAATAAAAATAAAATAAAATAATCACTTTAAGATAAAGAGGTGAAGAATATTTTGCCGAAACAATAATCCTCCTGTAACGAATATTGAGGTCAGGAAAAATTCCCAAAACTTAAGGTCGACATCTTACACATCCGTCTCCCTTCCATTTCAGGTTTAAACTCCGAAGCCTCATTATGTAAATACCTCCTTGAAGACATATTTCATTTTTTCCAGTCTATTTTCCATCTTTAGTTATAGATGTCAATCGCGAAGCAGAGGGATTATGACGACACATGGTATCGGCGAAATTCATGTTGGGAAAACACGTCACGCGACCTTGATTACGAAGAATCATGAAAGGAATTTTGAAGCGAAAATTTTTTAACACTTCAGAAACAAATTAATTAAAATTCAACCAACTGTTCAATTTTAACCATTCTAGTTTTAAATCACTGAGATACGTTATATTTATTACTTTAACAAATTTCAAATTGATAAAAAAATTAAAACGGCGGATGCAATAAATTGAAGTTCCAGATTAAGTTTTTAAGGGTTAAAGGACTATTTTTTAAAAATTTCTCAAAATTCAGTAAATAACGTTAGAAATTTAAAACTAATTCATTAGTACGGAAATCGTTTGCTCTTTCCGATTGTGTATCTAGTTTATTCGTACAATTATTCGAAGCAATGCTATTGAGAAATTAGTTCGAAAAATCCCTCAAAACGACACAAAATACTAAATAAAAAATTTCTAGATAAAATTTTAAAATTCTGGCTTAGAGGTGCATTGAGTCACCAATACGACTACCTGTGTGCCAAATTTCAAGGTTGTAAGGGCGATAGACTCGTCTGGACAAAGCGCGCAAGCACGCACGCACACAAACATTGACTTTTATAAGTATCGACAAACGCCATTTTGCAGACAAAATATTTTGTTAATATTGTTTTTACAGGAAATCAATTCATATGCCGATATTTTACTATTCATAAGACTATTTCAGAGATGTGTTGATCCGTGAGTCGACACCTCTCATCGGAAACAACATTATTCACCGATGATACTAATCTTTGAGAAGCCACAGAACTTGCAACTAAAGAAAAATATTTTTTGGCTATAAATGACATAACCGGCATGCAATTTTTTTTCTGCACCGAAAGAAATTTTGAAGCAAATGCAGCGTGGTGCTTCATTTCCGCCGCACTTGCTCAGAGTCGGCGCCAGAAATTTTCCGAAGGGGGGCAAGGAAAGCTTTTCTAATTTATGTAACTTCAAAATAACAGATAATAATTAATTTTATATTAATTAAAGGTAATTAAGTAGTAAGTATTAGCGAATTTGATTATAGTAATTAATTATTTGGAATAATTAGCTAAATGTCGGATGCAATAAGAATTGTCTGACTGAACGATAAGCAATAATAGAACATAAAGAATTATGAACATAAACTTCAGGAAATCAAATGTACCGCACTGATATTGAAAAAAAATTGCAGATTATTATCTAAATTTCATAACAAAAAATAATAGCCGAGAAATGTAAAAATAATTATTAACAAATTTTAAACCTATAAATGCAATATCTTCATATCTCTAATAATAATAAAGGAGAATGTGTGTGTATTGGTTCTTTACAGGGCAGATCGCTGGACCTAGAGCTACAAAATTTAGCACAAACCTACTTTGGAGGGTTGGAATGTGCACCTCGGAGCCCTTTTTTGAAACTTTATTTAGAATTTTAATTAATTAAAAATTAAGCGAAATTTTGGCGCTTTCCATTAATAACTTCCGAAAATATTACAAAATCTTTTTTATGCCATCTGAAAGTTCAAAACATTACCTTTTCAATGATATTTTATATGAAAGCTCACGACCCTAGGTACATCATCAATGGTCGCTTCTCCATCTCAATTCTTCATTTTCGAGAAAAATCGCAAAAACACTACTTCATTATACATTCTCTTGGCGAGGAAACCTTGACTGTGTTCCTAGTCTCAGCAACTGGACCGATTTTACCAATTCATCTCACTTTGCAAGTATAGCTAACAAATCAGAATGCTCCACGTTTATTGTAAAATAAACGTGTTGTTTAAAATAGTATTTTTGATCAGTACCAGCCACCATCTGAAAATTTAAAAGCTCTTCTTTTTAATGATATCAATGAAGTGCCGTATTTTTTCTCTGATTTTAATAAATTTGTAAAAATATTTTAAGGCATAATTTAAAACAGTAATTTCCATTGTTACAATATGATTCATAGAAAATAAAATGGCGAACTAAATGAATATTTCACACAACAATGAGATTCAATTGAATTCATATTCCCGACTAACAAGCTAGTCGAAGAAAGCGGCTAGTATGTAATACACCGAAACATCTCTACAGTGGTCAAACACCGTTCCAAGGAAAATTGGCCACTCTAAAAGGTTATTATGTTTGGGAGTATAAAATATTTAAATAAGACCTAATTCGTCATTACTCATAAATCTGATTTTAAAAATTATCCAAAAAAAATAAGTACTTTATCCGAAAATTTCTCTATTTCTTTCTTTCTTTTCTTTTTATTTTTTCGTTTTTAGAAATAAAATAAAAAATTTGTGTCTTGCTTGGGTCTTTCAGCTCTTTCGGAGGTCACTTTCTCAATTTTTTAATTGTAAAAATATATCTATAATTGTTTCGTCGAAAATTGTTGAGAAAAGGCAATAATATAGTCTATTTTTCCTAAAGTCGTTGAGTTGAAAGTTTCATTCACTGATGGCCGCGACCATACTAAAAATGTTTTGTCAGAGTTCGAATCAGCACCTGAAAGGCAAAAATGAACTCTTTAATTTCCCAAACCCCCGGTAGAGTCCGAAATTCATTCTTCTCTTCACATAGGGAAAGGTATGATTAATTTCTATCTGATTTCTGGTGTTGTTTTCGAGTGTAATTTTTCTTTCTTTCCTCAATTTTCTCTTTATAAAATGTCCATGGTCGGAGAGACAAAAGGAAAAAATTTCATTGAAGTTGAACGCGCGACAAACGCGACTGTTCAGAGAGGTTTTAGTGGTCGTTAATAGATTTTATTTTAACATTATGACTATGGGCCGAAAAATTCCACGCCGAACAAAAATGGACGTTGAGAGCCACTAAGTGTAGCCACACTCTTGTACTATACAGATACTTTAGTTTTACCTAATAATTCCACCGAAAAGTGATCGAAACAGTCGATAGAAAAAGCAAAACACAAATATTTTCATCCGTCTTGTTAATCTCTTAGCCGACCGACCGAAAACAGTCGGCAAACTGCGACATCTGATTCACTTGTGGCCTTGTAGGTTATTCTTTCAAATGTGGTGCGAACTACTGGCCGAATTAACGACAACTTAAAAGGATGTCGGTCATTCTGTTGACCTAACCGTTAATCAGTCCTCAAATTCGGACACAAATCGCTTATCTCGACCGTTTATTATATAATAACCTAAAGATGGGGCCGACGAAAGTCTTAATTTCTCGCCGACAGGGGAGCAAGCGGCCACCGACAGGGGGCAATTGCCCCCCCTCCCCCCTCTGGCGCCGCCCCTGCACTTGCTATAAGATTTCCGTCCTAGTGATTGCAACACATTGGCAGACAAGAACAACAACGAGGAATCGACAGCGAGAACGACAAAGATTAGACTGAGAAAGTTCAGAGTTTAGAATATGTTGTTTCTTATATAAATCTTTAATCATCGACTTTTAAACATTTGTTTTATTTTCTTTTAGAATTCTGTTAAATGTGTTCTAGCAACAAATCTTCGTCTGTATTCTTATGCGTGATGCGTTTTATGTCCGTATTTATATTATTGTGATGTGGAAATAAATATTTGTTAAAGGTATCGAGTTATTTGTAGAATCTGGTCTAATATGAAGAAATTAGATAATACAGACGTCTATAATCGTATCTTATGTTATTTGGTGGGATTTATTCCTGTCATCACCAGATGGCGCAGCGACGCCCATATTCGACGTCACTCAGGATAAGATGTCAGTCAGAGGTCAGATGGAGATAGGCAAGCTCTGGAGTAGGAGATCCGTTTTCTTTAGCTCCAGCGAGAGGGAAGCTTAACAATTGTCCGCCAACTGACCGCGCCTTCGGTGGTCAACCACAGCATGTATACAGCAGTACGAGTGCCCTTTTACAAACTCTTTAACACTGGATTCGATTTCTATCTTTATAGTTAAACTTTCACCCGTAAATATATCATCATCATCTTCTGTCAACATAGTGCAAATAAATGGATATGTTACTTCAAGTGAGGTGATTGGTGTTTTTTTAAACCCATCACAGCCACAATGTGTTCTAGCAACTATTCTTCGTCTGTTTTCTTATTTGTGATGCGTTTTATGCCCGTATTTATGTTAACATGATGTGAAAATGATTATTTGTTAAGCGTATCGGATTATTTGTCGAATCTGGTTTATTATGAAGAAATTAGATAATACAGACGTGCATAATCGTTTTTCATGTTGTTTGAGTCAATAAGTATAATGATAAAAAAAACTACTTATAAATTTCTATATGTTAAATATTCCTGGCACACTAAAATTTTATACAAAGTTTCCTACGCTTCTGCGACTAAAACTGATCGAGTTATGAAAGCTTGACTATCACTATTTTAAACCATTTCAGCCTATTATCCGATAACTGATTTTCCCGACTGTTTTTCACCCGGTTATTGGATTTAAAAAATTACCAGTTATAACAGGGACAGAAAAATAACTGTAAAAAACAGTTTAATCGAAACAAAAGAATCGGTATTATGTTAAACCCGGTAGGTTTTTCCCTTCCCTAATTTGCTCAGAAGCAGGAATTCTAAGTAAAATATATAATGGTGCAAAATTAATTTTGGAAAGATGACCTACTGTAATCACATTTCTATGTTTTGGAAACAGAAGAGGTTTTTAATAAATGAGAAATTCAAGAAAATCATTGGCATAATATAATATATGTTCTATCCGTTTTTCCTTTCTGTCATATTCATCCCTCTACATAATCTGCCCACTCTCTCTCTCTTTCATCCATATTTTTCTTTTCTTGAGACAATTCAAGCTCGATGACTTCAGCCGCATATTTTTCCTGAACTGAAAATAAAAGTGCCGAGAATTTCGAGAACGAAGAATAGAAATATGTATAAAAAAGAATTTCTGAATATTCTTGTATTTCTTTTTTCTAAATGGCAGCACGGATTATTACATTTCAGAAATGAAGAAAAATTCTCTTGAAACCGGAAATGCAAAGGCATGTGGTCCCTGGAATCAATTTTGTACCTGAGCATGCATTTTTTGTCAAGATAAAAAATAACAAAGGGATAAAAAGAAATATAAAATATTTTTCATTTCTTTTTTTTTTCTTTTGCACCTTTCTTCAATTCTATCGTAAAGTTGTGTTTGTTGTTGAAGGACTTACAAGAAAAATGCCAAGTTTAAATTGGATACCATTTCTACGTGGCGTTTTCAAAGCTGGCTTCTTTACAAAAGACTGGTGGTTTGAAAATGCCTCTTTGTTGAAAGAAAAGGAATATTTTTCTTAAAAGCCAAGTATTCCGTTAAAACCATCGTTATATGCAGATTTAAGATATTTAAAGGCTTCTTATTTCAGTGATTGAATATATCAGGATTGGTGACTTGATGTGTGTGAGTGTAAATTGAAAAGTTTTAAGGCTGGCAGTTGCTTCAGAAATATAATGGAATTCTTATTTTATCTCTAAGAGTAAATGGTACATTTACCTAAAATACCACTATTAAATGAATTCAAATGCGCTCCGGACAAGCAATTTTGTGCTTTATTCCTCGATTGAATAAAGCTAGACTAAGTGTTATTATATTTGTTTCTACCTGCAAGTCTTTTTAAGTAAAAGGTTTTGAAGCTTTGTAATAGAAATAATGGTTTAAACCATTTCGGTATATTTCACTATTATTTCCAAATTTCAGATTCTTATTAATTATTCTTAAACTGACACTCCTTTTATTAAAATAGGGGAAAATGTTTACCATACTATCCATTTGTATCAGGGAAAAATTTGAACAATTTTTATTTGAAGACTTTTTGATTTGAAACAAGTATTTTGACAATGTTAAGCATTTAAGGAATGTAGTTAAATGGCATTTTACAAGAAAAAATATACACGAAGATACCTAAAAAGTAAACTGAAGGAACTGTTTTATAATGCTGTGTTTTAAAATTTATTCTCCTTTATTTATCGACAAATATGTGTTGCATGTAGTTTATTTTTTATTTTATATATGGTTTGATAATACAAAGTTAGCGGGCTCAACTTTTGTATTGTGAATAGTATCACATTTTATAAAAATTTTATTAATATGAATTAACACATTCACTGCAACCGACGTGCTGGCGAGTCCACTACTACTACTCTACCACTCTAGTTAAGAGATGGTAGAGAAGGGGTCATCTAATTATATAGATAGTTCGAATCTCAGGTCTGCATAGTGGCAGCGAATGGGTTAAATTGACACTTTTATGGATCTGATGTGGAGATAAGAATAAATGTATAGGAAACAAGGTTAGTTCCATTTTGTTTCTTATTTGCTAGAATATGTCATTTTTTGGCTGTGGATACAGTCATAAATCATATTTTCGTTCTTTGTCTATTCTACGTGCAAGAAACTTATAACCGTGTACCTACGAAATGTATTCAAATTTTGAGCTTTATCTGAAGAACTTTTAAAATAGTGTATAGTCAAATATTTTGGATGAAGAAATAATTGAAATTTTATTTTACACATGATCAGAAAGGTGTAATTTATTATCAGTTTTCTACAAATATATTCATTTATTATTGAATTTCCCTCTGCTAAATCTAATAAATGCTATAGCGGAAGCTTGGAAATACGCATGGAGCTACTGTAGCTAAAATTGAAGATCCCGCCACACAGAGAGTCCTCGGGGACACAAAGAATTAATTAGCAGGAAGCTCCGATTTATTTACATTTGGAAGGTTAGCGACGGGTAGTTATAAGTCTCTGCTTCCTCTCATTGTTGTCAAAAGTATAAGATTCGGTGGTGAACTATAGAATGCACTTTTCTGTCTGAATGAAATTCTAATATTGTAGCAATATTGGAGATTTAGAGCAAAATTAGTTTTGAATATTCATATTTTCAATTATCAGGAATTGTAAATACTCATTTAAGCTTTCATCAGTGGTGAAAATAAACATGATAAATGGAGTGATTGATTCATATGAAGTTAGCTCTACAGTTGTCAAAAATGTATATTAGAATATTGCAATTTATGAATTCTTCCACGCTACCCTCCGCGTAACTTGGTTTGACTATTTATTTTGCTTCATAACTACATAATGGTGTTTTTAGTGTAGGATTGTGGATTCATACAATCAAATTTCATAAGCGTTTGTAACGTACAAGGGGCATCTGGGTAGAGCCTCTGTATTTCTCTCAATGTATAATGGTAATTTCCAATCATCGTGATGCCAACACTGGATATGTCTTCTCTTCAAAATAATGTTCAAAACACTTGTCGCACTAGGACAGTTGGAAAGAGAGATTTTTAAAAAATGGAAAATATTTTACAGTTTTCAACTTGAAAAACTACTCGTTTCAAACTATTCTGTTGAGTGTAATTTTAAAATTACCATAAAAATAATAAAACACTTTGAAGATTATGCAGAAAAACCTAATTTCTTTTTTTTGTTTAGTATAATAAGGTTATAATGGGTGTCCAGTTACCTCATCTCTAAAACTAATTAAGGGCAATTTGGTACTAGGGCTTTGGGTACCAGGTATAGATACATCGTCTGACCGAATTTAATAAAGTGCATAAAAAATGTATGCTTATGTAAATATAAATGAGCAAGCACAAAATAATTGAAAAATTGTGTCAGATTAAACAGCTTCCTCTATACTAGTCTACTGTTTATTCGAGATCATTGTCACTGTGACTTACAACGACAATAAAAATACCATTAATATTTTTTAAAATTTTTAATCATGAAACCAGCACTAATACTTAACTCTCTACAATATATAATATTTAATACCTAGGAACACTCTATATAGTAGAAAAATACCTTTTTAATCCTGAATTTTATCGAACGGGTGCTCACTTACACCAATGAGATGGGGAATTCAGTACCTGTGATTGTATAGTTATAAATTAATTTTTACTCTTAATTAAGCGATTGATTTCAAGAAGTTTGTTATACAGTTTTACCTCCGTTATTCTCGTGGGGTACAGGTGTCTCAATTAGTTTTTAAAAGTCTGCGCTTTATATTCAACTCATTGCTTAGAAGTCAAACTTTCAGTACCTGTCCTTGAAACACTCAAGAACAATATCGTACAGTCATTCAAGTTCAAACTGTTAGTGTGTGGGAGATAAGAGACACAAAGTCACATGGGGACAGGTGTACCCCACGCGCCTAACCGAGTAACAGGAATTAACAGTTGGTTATTCTTTTATCTTTCGATAGTACTTTTATAATGCTTACTTTTGTATGTTTCCTTTGTGGATTTCTGTCACTTTGCTTCGTTTAATTTTTATTTTTTTATATAATTCAAATAATTTCAGTGAATTTAATTTTAAAAAAACTAGTTTAACATCTGATAACAGGTTTTCTAGTTTCTATCTTGCCAAAATGTTTTAATAGAGATGTAAACTAACTTATGTTGATCCAATTCTTTTAAATAAACGAGAATTGCTCAAACAATTTTTCAAATAAAAAGCAAGAAGTGAAGTTTTGAATATTTGGCTTCCAATCTGACACTATACTTGAGTCGTAATAATTTACAATGTACTTTTCAGTTTCTATTTTCTAAGAGACAGGTGAAAACAAAAAATAGAAATTGTTACATTTTATAACTTTGCAAGAGAAGTTGATGTTTTATCTACGTCGGAGAACTGATGTCTGAAGAATTACTAATCATTGGATTTTGCTTTTTTCATGCTAATTTGAAGACAACTCTACTATTAATGCTTTTGTAATTTTCAAACACAATAATATCAATAAGGATACGAAACGACTTGAGGCCATCAAAAATTTTATTTAGGTACTTTTTATGATTACAATTTTATTCAGAGCTTTCTTCGCTTCCATTACCGCCTTCCATCGGAATTAAGAAGTAGAGAATGTTTTTGGTTCGGAATCAATACAGGACCAAATATCAATAAAGTCTATGATTAATAAATGTATGTGCAAATATTGTGGAAGAAATAGGGACAAAATATCCAAAAATATAGTCAAAAATTCTATAATTGGGCCTGCGATGAGCATTTAAAGGAAGTATATATAAAATATAAGTTTTCATAGTATTTTTGTAATCTCAATAAGAATAATAAAATAGTCACCTAAGATTATTTTTGCTCTTTTTTGCATTTCTTAGATGTTTATTCTTTAATTTTCAATTGATATATCTTTTCTCAGAAAAATATTTGAAAAAAAGAAAGCAACAGAAAATGGGGGACATATGTACCCTACGTGCCTAACCAAGTAAAAAAATTTCACGCGCTGATATTATACGCATACAATATATCACCTATTACAATAATGTTGTGAAAGAAAGTCAAAGTTAACAAAAAATTCAAACTCAAAATAATTTTTTTGGTGGGGGATTTGTAAAATCGTTATCCACTTACTCTACTTCTCCATATTATGCTCGTAAGTGGAAATTTCTCTACATTAAATACTGGCTGTTCTCTAAATTAAATATAAAAATAGTTCAGTTTCAATTTTACTTATATTTAAGTCCCGTTTTGTAGCAACACTAAGACTATTTTGAGAAGTACCTCGTAATTTTGAACCATGGTCAAATACCAGCGGCAGGACATTTGACCCCCACGGGTAAAATAAAATTTGAATTGCAATAAGGCATCCGTGCTTTCTAGATTTAATGTCATTAACTCTTTAAGTTTAAATCAGCTAAACAAATGACGACCTGATATGAATGTCTATAAATATGTAACAGAAAAAAAGACGTGTTAAAATTTATTTACAAACATTTTAAATACTATTTTACACAAAACGAATAATGACGTTGCAATATATGCAAAATGTTTTACTTTTTAAATGCAAGCGTGAAATGATTTAAATAATTTCCTGTTTTCTGCTATTTGTAAATCGTCTAATTTATTCATTCATGAAAAGAGAGTAACTCATTTACAAAACTTGCGTAGAAGAAACACACTTGTTTTTCATTATTTGCACGTGTGGATGTTTATGCACTACCTTGCAGCGATATAAATACAAATCACTGCATAAAGTTTGTAGCTAGAAATTACTTACAAAAAATGTAATTTGACATGTTTCAAAAAATTTAAGATTTGCCTTCACAATGATGCAAATATTTTTGAGACAAAGTATTATTTGATTTTGACAAAGCGAATTTTTCCCGTTGAAATAAAAAGAGATTGTTTTCTAGTTTTAAAGCATTTTTCTTAAAACCTTCCTCTTGATGTTTTTGAAATTCTTTTATATTTCGAACTCTTTGATAAAATTTTACTAACAAGATGACTCAAAAAGCTAAAAAACAAAAAAATATTGAAGGAATTCTTATTTTTTTGTGAATGAATATTAATAAAGCATAGCTTTAAAATTTTATTATCCTAAAATTCGAGAAAAATAAAATTGTTAATCTTGTTTAATAAATACAAGGCTATTTTTTGTTTCATTTTTATAAAACGTCCTATTCCGTCCTATTCTTATTCTTGAAACCTCTTCCCTAATTTTAAACATTAACATTTCTTGCATAAAAGAGAAATTTTCCCTTTAAAAGTTAATCTTCTGGTGTCACTTTTTAAATTTTATTTCGTTTCTAGAAAAGTCTTTAATTACCAAATCTTAAACAATATATATAAAAATGCTCTTTTAAAAATATTATTAAAATGATTAAAATTAAGCGTCAGTTCTTATATTTAAGAATTTTGCCTTGAAAATTTTTGAAAAGCGCAATATTGGATAGAGTGTCTATTATAGATGTTTCTTTCTCTCATATCTCTGAGTATCCGCCAATCTGTATACCCATCATTAAACTGAGATATAAACATTTTATTCATCCTGATGATTGACTAGAACTTTCTTTACGGGCTTCATCATTGGAAAGATTTAAGCGATTGCAATTAAATACCTTAAACATTATTAGAATAGGCCATTAAAACATTTCAAGATAAATTGGATTTGATTTCTTAGCGAAAAAAAATCCCTCCTTAAAAGTTTAAGAAAATTTCCGCATTTCTTTTCATTCAAATACCGTTTATAAATATAAAATGGGAGACGTAACTTTTATCAATGGTTATGGTTTAATATGCATAATTTTTACACTCGTTTCGTAAGCATAGCACAAATATTCGGGAAGATATAAATGTTTCTTTGAAAGATCCCAAATTTTTCCGCATGTGTTTTGCTTATAAAATGCAGAGTTTTCATTCAAATTATTCGAAATTTGCAGAAAACTGGACAATATGTTACAAAAGTATTGTTTTAAATTTTGAAGAAAATACGTTGAATATTACAGGAAATATGAGTATTTGTACTAAATAATTTTTTACTGCGCATGTGCGAGACGCAGCGGAATTTGTCTTTCCAAACTTCAAAGTCAGATATATAGAGCAACTTTTTAAAAAATTCCAGTTGGGTCCCATTAAAATTCAGAAAGCTGTCGTCATTTCAGTGAGGTGAATTTCAATTTATCTTTAAGAGAAACTAAATGATGAGGGTTCTTGCACAAACTGATATTTTTTAAACTGGACCATTGATAAAAGTTACATCTCGTTATCTGCATTCTGTGAAACAGGATGGCTGAAATTCCATTTTCGCCTTGATCCCTTTCTGGTGGTCACCCTAATTGCCCTCGTGACCGAATCTTCACTGTAATATGTATATGATACTCTATTGAATGTCACACGATTCTCCAGAACTGATTTCGGAACATAGTTTTCGTATTAATTGCAAATTTCTCGCATTTTAAGAAATTTTCCTTAACTTTTGTATGCCAGTGTATTTTAAATAAAATGGATAGCGTGATTTTCTTGCACGTGAGTATACTTAAAATGAAACTCAGAAAATAAAAGATCCTTCCAGTAGAAGTGCACGAATAAAGAATTGTGAACTAGTTATTATTCTTGAGTAATAGCTGTCACGCCAAGAAAGTAAATGAAAAAATTTGCATCAGGTAGGAAACTTGTTACGTTTGCAAAATTCCATAGAATAAAAACCGGGAAGACACAACTTCCTCTCAGGAGCTTTCCTTTCGAGAGTTGCAATCAGGGAAAAATGAGAAGCCACAAATTGCTGGAGTTTTTTCTGCTTTCGCGTAAATAGCTTGAGTCAATAGAATATATGTTGAATTTTCACGAGGAAAAGAAAAATAACATCTTTGTTTTTAAGATATTTTTTCTTTTCTTTGTTGTAGGACTGTGTTGGGAGAACAAAATTCAAATATCAACATTTAAACTGCGGAGAAAATTCAGAAAGAAAAGTATGTAAATTCTTTTTATTTTCCCGAAATTTCTATTTGTTGTTTTCTGGTTAAAATATTTTAGCTTCAATATTAATTCATTTTTTCAGAAGATCATAAATCTTTTGAAGAATCTTTTGTTAAAAGAATTTAGTTTCTGAATCCAATATCGGATTGTTTTTAAAAATAGATTTCATATATTTTTCTCTAATATTTGAAGATAAAATTCGATATTTAATGCATAAAAGTCAATATTTGAGAAAGTAACATTAGCATTTGTTATTATAAAGATAAAGAAACTGGTTGCTGTTTAGAATGCTAAAATACTTTGAATGTTAAATTCATTGTCTTTCAAAGTTCTCTGAAAGATAAGATTTTTTGTTTTATTATGGATAGAAGCCCCATCGGGGGGACACCGCGTATTCGCGGATGAGAGGCTGCCGTATAAGTAAGCAGGGTCTCGTCAACCCGATGGCACAATAATGGTGGTGTGGCTCTTAGGGACAACTTCCGATGACAGGTCGTACCCCGGTAGAACTGGGGTTGTTGCATGAGCCGCTCGTAATGGGCTATTATACAGGAACCACAGTGCCTGACTACTATCTGTTGCGGCGGCCAGTCATTCAATAGTTTAAGCCGATGCTTAGGCAGGGCGGGGTGATGTTCTTTTTGGCTTAAGGATAGAAAGGAGTTTTGGATACTATGAAAATTATGATTTATAGTTAGATGTACATTAGGCTGGGCCGAAAAACACTTTTTTTCGAAATCGCTATTCTAATAGTGCGGAAAGGGTTATCTCTGGGTTCAATAAACACGGTGTAAAATATTTTTTGATTGGATAATATCTTCTGCCCCCGCATCGCACTTGGAATTTTGAAATTTGGGTAAAAATTGCAATTTTAACTCGGTGTAAGAAATATAATTATTTTTCAATATTGCTATTCTAATAGTGCGGAAGAGGTGCCCACTGGGTTCAATAAGAAAGGTGTAAAATATTTTTCGATAGAATAATATCTTCTGTTCCCGCATCGCAATTGAAATTTTGCAATTTTTGAAAAAAGTGCACTTTTTTATGTGTTATAGAAATAAATAAAACATGAAAAATAGATGGGTAGAAACACAGTTTATTGTTGTATTGTGTTGTACAATTGATTATATTACCTGAAAATTATTAAATAATTGCTGAGTCATAATATATTAATATAATTTTTGTTAAGGATATTGTAACCATAGAATGTTATGACATGACAATACCAAAAGTTTACTTGCACTTAATCAGCAGGAAGAGGCTTGAAATCAGCCTTATTGTCGAATTCAGGCATCGGGGGAAAAATGTGGTTCTAATGAAGTCGTCTCAATTTTGAAACCCATAGACCTTAATGGATGCTTCTGTCACTAACTTGGCACACCGTTCCATTAACTGTGTGTCATATGGGAAGTGAATGAAGTCCCATTCCGGATTTTTCTTATCACACACAATGGATCTAAATAAGGCAGTGGATATATTACGGAGGATTGGTGGAGAAGTAATGGTAACTGAAGACCAGTCAATCATTTCCGTATAGTCAGCTCCTTCAAAATTAAGTTATGATGGTCAAAGACACGTACTGACTTTACAATGGAAGATGAGTCTCTAGACTTAATTATACGTCGAGCAGCAAGTTCTCTGATGTGCACTCTTTCATACTTCAACATACATAGCAAGATATTCTCAGGATGAGCAAAGAACGAATTTCTACAAATTACTCCATCAACGACATCCTTGAGGTCTTGAGATAAATACAAGGATATAGAAATAGTATTCTACACATGCTTAGCTCAATATTTCTGCGAGTGTTTAGACTTCGAAGACTAGAGAGAATAATTCACTAACGTCATTGGATCACTGTGTAACCGTATTAAAAGCTGTAAATGCTACCACAACAGGAAACCGGAAGTTTAAAGTCTCCTTTGTTGTTTATGGTCAAAGAAAGCAATATTTTCTTCTATTAACTTTAACACTGGCAGAAGCCCGCGCGTGAAACAGTAATTTGGCTTGAATTTATTTCTATAAGAATAAAAAATATTGTTAGAAATTACGTTAAAAATATAATTTTAAACCTTAATAACAATAAGAGAAAACATTTCATCGCAATGGAATTAATAGCATTAAAAAGATCATTTTCTGGTATTTAAAATGGCAAAAAAAATAATTGTTGTCTAATAAATATTTCAGAAGTTCTTGGTAAAAAAACATCTAAGCGTTAGGCTTAAAAGCGGATAATTTTCGTTATTTAATTAAATATCTTAAGAACTAATTGACTCTGAAAGATGAAAATAGCACCTTTTACCTAGAAATATGCTCTAGAATGTCGTGTGTAAATTTCATGTCGCTACCGTTCACCGTTTAGGAAGAGTTCTTGTGACCGACCGACCGACAGACAGACAGATACATGTAATTTCTGCCTTATTTTATGGATATTTATAAACATAAGCAAAATTTTCAGAAATAAAGGTAAATTAGTTCAAAGTCTAACCATTTCCTAGCAACTGAGTAGCTATAAATTTGCGTTATTTCAAAATCGTCTGCACGTAAAACTTTAAAAAATTAATAAAAATTGAAAGAAACATGTCACAGAAAATAAATTGTATCATTGAAAAGCAAAAATATTGGACTTTAAGATGGTATAAAAATAATTTTTATCGGACAATTTGTTACAGCGGAAAAAAGAATCACGTGATAGTTGATTTTAAAAAATCATTTATTCCACCTGTTTTCGCATTCCTGAAGGATCACGTGACAGTAAATCCTTAATAATATAATAAATGCGAAAGTGTGTCTGTCTGTCTGTTTTTAAAGTTTTCACGGCAAAACTACCCATCCGATTTGGATGAAAATTGGCAGAGTTGTAGCTTGAAACCCAAGAACGGACATTGGCTAGGTGAAATCACGTTAAATTATTATTTTTGACTACAGACAACAATTAAATAATTAGCAAAGCCCATTGACTCAGTGATTCTCGATGAAGATTATTTTATTTTTCAATCAACTGTCACGTGATCCTTCAGGAATGCGAAAACATGTGGAATAAATTATATTTAAAATCAACTATCACGTGATCCTTTTTTCCGCTGTAACTTCGGAACACATTGTTCGATAAAACTGATTTTTATACCATCTTAAAGTTCGAAATTTTACCTTTGCCATGACATTAATTTTATTTCTGTGACATTTTTCTTCTATTTTTATTTATTTTTTAAATTTTAATAATTTTTTAGGTGCAGACGAGTTTGAAATAACGCAAATTTATAGCTACTTCACTGCTAGGAAACGGTTAGACTTTGAACTAATTAATCTTTATTTCTGAAACTTTTGCTTATGTTTATAAATATCTATAAAACAAGGCAGAAATTACATTTATCTGTCTGTCTGTCGGTCGATCGGTCGGTCAAAAGAACTCCTCCTAAACGGTGAACGGTAGCGACATGAAATTTACACACAAGGTGCTATTTTCAACTTTCAGAGTTAATTAGCTCTTAGGATATTTAATTAACTACTGAACATTAGCCGCTTTTATGCCTATTGCTTAGACGTTTTTAGCCAATAACTTCTGAAATCTTTATAAGACAACAATTCTTTTTATGCAATTTTAAAGACAGAAAGTGATCTTCTTAATGCTATTAATTACATTGCGATGAAATGTTTCTCTGATTGCTATAAAGGTTTAAAAATATTTTTAACGTAATTTCTAACAATACATTTTATTCTTATAGAAATAAATTCAAGCCAAATTACTATTTCGCGCGCGGGCTTTTGCCAGTGTTAAAGTTAATACAAGAAAATATTGCTTTCTTTGACTATAAACAACAAAGGAGACTTTACACTTCCGGTTTCCTGTTGAGGTAGCATTTACAGCTTTTAATACGGTTACACAGTGATCCAATGACGTTAGTGAATTATTCTCTCGATGCTTTGTTTAATTTTCACAGTGAGATATTACAGAATATCCTTCTGTAGATATGGTAATGGGCAATAACAAGGAACATCATATTCTATAGAGCCCTTCAAGATCTTAGAATTGTCAGGGGCACCTTCCGACAAGCCGAGATTGAAAGTCGGTGTGCCAGTACTACTAATACGTAACCTCGATATACCGAGACTTCGCAATAGCACACGGTTACAAATTACACACCTAGATCCAAACGTCATGAAAGATACTGTTATGACTGATATAGGGAGAAGTCAGAGTGTTTTAATTCCACGCCTTCCGATAACACCGAAGGATTTATCATCTCAGATCAAAAGGTAACAAATCCCTTTAAAAATATCATATGCGAGGCTCAGGGCCAGACACCGTGAAGAACACTTGAAGCAATTGCAGCCACAGCCAGGTCCGAGATGCCGCACCTGTCGCCAACACAGGAGTTGAAGGGAGGCCAAGTCGCATTTGTGATGATTTAGCTACAAACGGAGTTAATTGTTTGTATTTAGGATCAGTAAGAGAGATTAAACGGCTCCATGTTGATGGTTTGTAAGTGTTCAGATTTAAAATTACTTCATCTATATCTGAAGAACAATGCGTTTCTTCATCGTCATAATGCACATACTCTGCGTTAGGCGTTGCTTGTGTATGATTTAAATATAAATTGTGAGCCTTTCTATCAGCATTATCAGCAATATTCCGAAGTCGTTTCCTGTATAAAAAGAAAAGAAAAATTGTACTTTTTCACAAAAATTGCAAAATTTCAATTGCGATGCGGGAACAAAAGATATTATTCTATCGAAAAAATATTTTACACCTTTCTTATTGAACCCAGTGGGCACCTCTTCCGCACTATTAGAATAGCAATATTGAAAAAAAATTATATTTCCTACACCGAGTAAAAATTGCAATTTTTACCCAAATTTCAAAATTCCAAGTGCAATGCGGGGGCAGAAGATATTACCCAATCAAAAAATATTTTACACCGTGTTTATTGAACCCAGAGAGAACCCTTTCCGCACTATTAGAATAGCGATTTCGAAAAAAAGTGTTTTTAGGCCCAGCCTAATGTACATGTAATGATACACTCTTTATTAATAAGAAAATATAAAATTCTTTCTTCTCATATATAAAAAATGGCTCAGACAAAATTTAGAGTTTTCAATGGAATCAAAGAAAACAATATAATTAAGTAAGGTGTGCAATATTTTCTCGTTAAAGACATCACAGACAATTGTAGAATATTTCGATAAGATATTTAGATTTCCCCTGTGATTCAGGGCATAAAAATCAAGAAAGGCAATTAGAAATAGACAAATAAAATATGTTGAGAAACATTACTTAAAAACCAAGTAACATGAAGAAAATTATTAAATATGTCTGCAAAATATGTGAAAACTTGTATCTCTCTAGATATAAAATAAAGATGTTTAGACGTAAAATATTGTACTTACAGCCCTGAAATTTGTCACACAGGTAGTACTGATGGTGACTCAATG
This sequence comes from Araneus ventricosus, assembly GCA_013235015.1. Taxonomy (NCBI): domain Eukaryota; kingdom Metazoa; phylum Arthropoda; class Arachnida; order Araneae; family Araneidae; genus Araneus; species Araneus ventricosus. Next base: position 219,346 of record BGPR01000292.1, read on the forward strand.
CACTTCGATTCCCGATTTTAAAAATCGAATCTGAAATTTTTTTATTTAATATTTTGTGGTATTTTTAGTGATATTTCAAACTTATTTCTCCATTGCATTTTTCTAATAATCTTATCAAGAAAATAGGTATACCATAAGAAAGAACAAACAATTTCCTTTCTAATGACGTTCATTTAAACGTTTAAAAGTTTGTTTTAAATGAAAAAGTTTCCATACAATATTTTTTCTAATTTTAATAAATTTTAAAAAATGTTTTTTGCATAATTTACAATAAAACTTTTCATTGTAGCAACGAAATTCATACCGTTTTCATTGTTTAAACAAATATTTAATTGCGTATTTCTTTTTTCATTGTTGGAAGCTGAGTTAATATCCTAGTACATTTTGCTTTCATATTTTATTTCACCAAAATTTTGTGGAATCTGTAAACCAAGCTCTTTCAGATATTATGTATATTAATCTACACTCATAAAAAGACAATGTTTGTGCGTGTGTGTGCGATGTTTTAGACTTAAAATATTGCCATTATAGCACACAGGTAGTCGTCATGATGACTCAATGCAGCTAGAAGCCAGAATTTTAATTTTTAATCTAGAAAATATTTTATTTAATGTTTTGTCTCGATTTGGGCGATTTTTCTCACGTTTGTGGCTGATCCATGAGAAATAATGGTCATAGAAAACAATCGATGCACCATTAGATAGAGAAAATAATTATAGTTTTAATGACGTTTGTTTTGAACGTCTAACGTGTTTTACTAAATTAAAAAATAGTCATCTAGACGGAGATACAACAATAACTATTTGTTGGCAAAAACCAGAGGATCGTCATGATTTGTTGGCAAGAGTCTTTCATCAAGAACAAAAAACGCTCCTGAATCTAATCACAAAGGCCAAGGTTTTTGAAGAAGTTAAGTATGACCACACTCTCATTTGTCTCAAAGACTCATTACACGTTCACAGAGCGGATGACTTTATTAGCGCAGAAATCTATATTCCACAAGAAGACCCGGATCTTTTTCTGCGTTGTAATAAAGCAGATTCTACACGACCCATGCGGAAGAATAAATCCACGTTCTCCTTGTATGAAGTATGGAATTTGCGCAAAGAGATAGCCACGCCAATTTTTGAAAGAAACACAAACAGAACAGGACAGATATGCTCTATATCGGATTAGATCTTCAAAAGATGGTGGATTTATTGCAAACATCAGTTTTCGAGGATTAGAAGTGTTTGTGGACAATACATGAATTGCACAGTACTACCCTTTGTTAACAAAAATGTTCAATGCGCATATCAACATGGTGTATTGCAATTTTGTGAAGTCTATCAAGTACACGTGTAAGTATGTCAACAAAGGATCCGACACGGCTGTGTTTGAACTCATCAGTGGATAAAATGACCAAAATAAATTCCACCACCATCAAATGGGGAGATACATTATGCCATAGGCAACGCCGTGCGCGTACTGCTAGTGTTAAATAAAATAAAGAAAATAATTGATTTATCCAAGTTGCACAGCATGATTTTCCTAAGAATGGAGGGCACGAGTGACGAGTTTTCTATTACTCTGCAGCAATAGTCAGTACACCAGGATAATTAAGTGAAAAACATTATCTCTGGTCGGAATCTCGCTACGTTTGCGAAATTTTACAGAACAAAATTCACACGCAAGAACGTTTTGTTATTGGAATTGCTATATGGCAAAAATAAGAAGTCTAGCATATCATTTTTTTCATTAACGGTATTTTCTTTATTTCTATCGCTTGATTCAATGGTGGTTTTGAATTTTCAAGAATGAAAACTGAGTTGATTCCTTTTTTTCCCTTTCTGGTGCTTTTTTTTCATTGGTAGGAACAAAATAGCAATATGCACTTTTAAATTGTGTACAAAATCACTGAACAAATTGTATCATGTTTTTATGGAATATGTGCTTCTTCTTTTTCTCAGCAAAAAATTTGCAATGCCTATGACCTATATTTCTTGAAGAAAATTAGGGTTTTGAAACCTGTTGCCTGTGTTATGTCGCACTAAGGACAGAAAAGCTTGCTTCCTTAAGTGTAAAATATAAGTAATAAATAAAATAGAATTCACATAATTAAAATTTTAAGTACCAATGCGACTGAGCTAAATTTATTTAATTTTTTTATGAAATTAGTTTTGTAATATTCCATTAATGGCATTTTAAGAACAAAACTGATTTTTAGTCTTCCTACTTGAATAAAGTATTTTTTAAAAATATTTACTTCATGTAAATTTGTAGGTAGCTTTTTTTGCACTTAAATTGTGCAAGCTCATTATAAATTAAATGCATCAAATAAAGAGTTATTTTTTTATTATAGCTCTTCTAATAAGGCATAAAAGTGACGTATTATCATATTAAGCTTTATAACCTGAAATTTAAGTAATTCCATCTACTCTAATATAAACACATACGAGGTGAAGAAATCTGGACTGGAATTGACTTTTCATTCGGAGTCTTCATCATTTCATTCTGACACAGATTTAAGACATTCGTCCCACATATAGCTTTAAAACAGGACATTACTTTAACTGTCCAAAGCAAATTAACATAGAGATAATAATGCTACAATACGACAGAGCACCTAAACAAAATTAGAAAAAATATCAGCATTTAGTTTGATAAAATATACTTTACAAAAAAATAACAAATATACTCAGTGTTGCATATGAATAGAATCAACTGAAAGAAAATTGTAAGAAGGGAGATTCTGCATGGCAGAAATTATCGAATATTCAAATCAAAACTCTCCAAAAAATCTATAGCTTAAATAAAAGAAGTTAATAATTTTATTCTCTGATTTCTTTATTTTCGAATAACTAAGTATACTGAAAATTAACCTGAGTATACTGGATGTTTCCAGCAGAACCATACGAGTTAAGAATTCTTGGCTAGTTATTATTCTGGAGAAATAGCCGCTAAGCAAAAATTATGAAATGAGAAAATTTTACTCAAGTTCGAAACTCATTACACTTATAAAATTTCATAGCAAAGCGAAAAGCGGAGCAAAAATTCCACTCACGAAGCCATTGTGGCCAGAGTTGCAATCAGGCTAGAGGAAAAATCTGAAACAGTGCAAGTACTTTTTTCTTTCAGAGAGTAAATCGCTTCAGTTAACGGGGTTCTTTTTAGTTTTGAAGAGGAAAACTAAAATAATATCTCTTTTTTAATGTTTTGCTTCTTTTGTGTTTGTTGGACTTTTATGGTCTAAAAACATAAAAATATCAAACTTTAAATTGAAAGACGGCAGGAGAAAAATGCTACTTTCTCACGGAAAGGATATCTTTTTTTAAATAAAAAATATTTTGGCTTTAATTTTTAAGGATCACCATTTTATACAGCCTATTTTATATGGTATTTATTTTCTAAGTCAAATATTTCATTAATGTGTAAAATTATAAAATGAAATAAAAGTGATATTTCTCTATTTTTACATTTCGCGTTTTTCTTTATATTTTAATTATATTAACTTCCCGTTTTGAAGTAAGACGATACTTATTTGGGGATAAACTCGTAATTTTTAACCATGGAAATATGGTGAGGACGACTCCAGAGCAGGCACCACTTCCACAAGCTCCCCACACTAGCGCTAGGCGATTAACCTCTACATCAGATTTAATGTGCACCATATCAGTATACACGACGGTTCGGCTGTGAAATAGGGATACGAATTCGTAACTCAAGGTTCAGACTCTGCTCCTATCATGAGGGTAGACTCTGCTACGAGGTGACCTCGGCCTTATATTTTATGGGCAAATATAAAGTCAACATAAATTAGACAAATAATATAAGACAATTTTTTGTGTTACTAATTGCATTTTCATCATAATACAGTCTTATCACCATTATAGGACAAGACAAATATTTCTACCATATATTGGTGGAGATATTGTTTTATTCGTTATCATAGATTTCGGTAGATTCAAATGGTGTCTGCATTCAACTTTTGCAGGTTGACTGAAAACAAAAAAACATAATGTATTTGATACAAATTAAATTTGAACATTGGAATAAAATGTATATGTCAAAGCAGACTGCCTTACAAAACATATTTTAAAATAATCTGTCTTTCTAAATCTAATAACAATGATAAGATGATTGGGAAGCTGAAACTCTTAAAATTTAGTGAATAAAAGAAATTAAAAGTGAATACAAATACAAATAAACAACTACATACTTCACATCGGTTTTCTGAAAAGATGATTTGAAAAACCATGACAAATTATAATAATTTATAGCACCAATTCTAACTTCGAATTTGAAATTTCATTATTTTTATCAATCTAACTATAAAATCGGGAAAATCTCTGCATACAATGCTGTTAAATCAGTTGAGTGTCAGATGCTGTGAGTGATGCGCACAATTACCCATGATTGTAGTCAAATACTCTCTAATTTTTCACTTCATTCGATGCAGGATTATTACAGAATCAAAGTATAGAGAGGGCGCAGAATCAAACGCTGAATTTCCTATTCTACTGAGTTACGAAACTTGTTATCTGTTGATGTGCATTTCCATACACAACTTATGCACATAAACCTTTACTTGAAATTGAGGTAAGTTTCCTAAACAATTTTTTCTGTCAGTTAGGAGGGATAGCATCTGAAAAGCTTCCTTGAGAGACAAACTTTCTACAATGACTATGAAGAGCAGATGACTGTCACCCGTTGGTTCAGCTCTCAGGTGGCGGATTACTTTTACATCGGTGTACAGAAATCTGTATCACGTGCTTCCATTCTGGTGGTACTTATGTTGAAAATTAGTCCAAAGAGTGCTGAATCTGCTTTAATAAATGTTTTCAGGCAATTATGTTTTGTGTCTTTTTATGACCTCAGGGAATCTTACTTCCTGTTCGAACAATATTTGGCGTGGAAGTTTCAATAACAGGCTGATTGATCCTGTACTTATCTTAGTTATTGTAATAAAGATGTGCTTTATGGCAACAAGAAGGACGAATGAATCTGATGACAGGTAGGTGCTCTATGTTTCCGCATTTCGCAGTGACACATTTTTGAAATTTTGACTAAACAAATGAAAGTTTTATAGGCCCTAATCTGGTAATTAAAATGGACTATCGGTCTTTTCTTTCTAAATTGACATTCCTCTACAACATTACAATTGCCATTTTATCCCTATCATGCAAAGTTTTCGAGATAAGAATTCTGAACTCCGAATTTTAACTCTAAGTGGTGGTGTAAGCCGTCTCATTGCTTAGAGCATAGCCACATTACTATGCTTGGAAATTGAGTTTTTGACCGTAGCTCTCTCTGTTCTGAAGTTAAGAGAAGGCGAGGTCAGGACTGGCATACTTTATACGGAATAGTAGAAAAAGAATCTCCATATGATATTCTAATATCAGTGCATTATATTCTTTTATACATCGAAAGAAATTAGATATACTTTGTTAAATACAATGAAATTGATAAAAGGGATAATATTATTAATTTTAAAAAGTCTGTCAATATTGTATAACTGTTTTCATTTAATAAACAACATTTTAATAAACGAAAGAAGGCATTAATTCTTTTTACTTATACACCAAAGCTTTTCTGTTTCTCTAAGCAACAAAATTTGGAATCAATTAATTGATTCCAAATTAATTAATCCGCGTGTCTGGTATTTTAATTCTCAACGATTGATTCTGGAAGATACGCCACTGAAAAACATTTTCTTTAAAGATAAGACAATATATTGAGAAAACAGTTTCTTTTAAACTTATTTACTTTAAATTTTAATTAACTTGAATGGAAATAAGTAACTTAATGCACATAAAGGTGGGAGTCGCAAAGGTACGTATCTTTATTAAATTCGCAGTAGCATTTTTGAAAGTCAATGAAACGATTCGTATTCGAGAATATTCCACGTTTAATTACTTGGCTAAAAGTTTTGGAGTTTGCTTTGTTCCTGTGTTGAATTAATCTACTTATGTATAATGAGTGCTTCAATCTACTGGAGCAAAACATTTTTTCTCGATAGATTGGGTGACAACAAATGTTCCAAAAAACAATCTGAATTTTTCTAAACCTTAAATTCTAAACTTTAATACTTTAATTGTTGTTGGTTGCTTTAAAGATATATTGTGCCTCTCACTCGGGAATAAATCAACTTAATGAATTTAAGTAAGAGTCAAAAATTTTTCAATCGTTTTTAAATTGGAGGATCATATATTTGAAAAATACCAAGCTGATTCATATGCAAATATATTTCACATGTGCTGAAACATTTCGAGGGCAAAAAGTTTCGACTTTTTTTCACAAATTAATCAAGTGATTTAGTCTATTTTCGCTGTCCGACCTATTAAAGTGTTCTATCTTATTTCTCAGACCGAACCTGTTTACCTTAAAGGTGAAAGCTTGACATGAATCGGCGGGAAAAATATTTCATAATAGAACACTACATTAATCTTAGGTGGAAAGTAAACATAAAAAATATCATAGATCAGTACATAGATAAATTAATAAAAAAAAGCTATAATATGCTTAAATAACTTTCTTCTAACGTCACTGAACAAGAAAAAACAAAATGCATGAGTCAGAAACAAAATGCGCACACAAATGATTCAGATAATACAAAAAGAACAAAAAACGCACCCACAATTCAATAAAAGTGTTAGGAATGACAATTTCAGAGACAGTTTGTTCCGAAATTTAAAAATTGCATTTTTCATAAATAATAACTTCTTGAACTATTTTCTTCTGATATTATGAAGGTGGTTTGCGTTCGAGACTGCAGTACAGGAGGGAGGGCTCGTTCCCAACTCCTGAACACAGTTTGGATGTTCTATGTGATCCAGAACCTGTCTTCAGCCATCACGTGGATCAAACAGAGATAAGAGCCTCTAGCTTCGGCGATGGTGTACTGTAACAAAATCTTCTTACTTTTTCTGTATTTGTCTCTTTTGTATCCTTTACTATGTTGAAGTTAATTAGTCGTAATAAATTACAGAAACTACAGTCTAATCTAACTTAAAGTGGTTTGACAAATAGACGAGCTGATCATAAATATTCCGGAAAATATGCATAAGTATTTTCTCCATTTAAGCCTCTGAATTTTATTTTTCTTACGACAAAAATCTATGAATTAAAATTTTTACTGATTTTTAAAAATTAAATTACAGATATAAAAATTGATAAACACAGACTTCCAGAAAAGAATATGATAGCCTCAAACAATCGGTAAATGTAATATTTTATCGCTGTCAAAGTCGTAAGAAGCAAACTTATATTATTGACCCATTAATTACTTATCAAATATTCTGTAAAATCTGCGAGCACAATAACAAAATAATGATGAAACCTGAAACCACTTTAACGTTTGATAGATATTTAGAATACACGAATCTTACACTATTGATGCAAAGGATATGTCCTTAATGAGTCCATTTTGTCAATAAAATCTTAAATAGATCTAGTACTGATTGTAGGATTTCTTTTGCCTACTTTTAAACGTATGCGAAGAGATTAATTTAAGTATAATTTGGGAAAGGGATTCGCTCGAGAAGGAAATCCTTATCTCTGCCCAAATGCGTTTGCCTTAAAGACACTTTACTGAAAATGATGATATGTTTCAAAGTAGAACATTTCTGTAGTATAGATCATGAAGGAGATATCAGTATAAACATTGAAATCGTTTAAAAAATATTTTTAATGAAAATTATGCAGTTCTGATTGCATCATGTGCATAGAAGAGATCAAATGAAAATACAAAATTATTTTTAATTTTTCTGAGATAAATTTTTGTTCTTTAAGCAACTTTTCCAAATAATTATGAAAATCATTTATTAAAATTTACCTCTTTCAATTTTAAAGGGGAGAGCTTTCAACCGATGGCTAAACAATGCAGGCAAATGGATGAATCAATTCTGAATTCTCTAAGCTGACTGAATCAGACGATTGTGCCATGATTGTTGATAGAATGATGTAATTTTATTCTTTAATGAATGAATTCCTTAAATGGAATTTTTTATTTTATTAAAGACTTGACTTACAAAATCTGACGGACTTCAATTTAGTTACAACACTGGGAAAAAGAAACTGGAATAATGGTGGATGGTTCTGGGGAAAGTGAAAATTGAGCGACGTCGGATCATATTTTCCTGCTTGATTTTCAGGAAAATAAACTCTCTACGACAGAATGAAGCATCTCACTTTCTGAAATCTCGTTTACATCTCTATTGAAATGCTCCAGACATGGTAGAAATTTTGTGATGACAATAAAATGTAGGATTTAATATAAAATAAGGGATTCCTCAGAAATATAGAATGATTAGAAAAAAATAGCAGTGGTTTAGTCAGTTACAAGAATAAGAATGCAATGGCGCTTATTTTGTATTCTAAAATTGATTTTAGCTATGATTTTTCCTTTTGGAAATATCATAGTTTATCGCACTACGATTATTGAATGCACTTAGGTTGGTTCCGCTCTTGTGCATTGCCATATTATTTATTTCTGATATTCTTATAAAAAAATACAAGAAATACATGTCAGAAAAATTCAGAATTTCAACAGTCAATGCACAGAGGTTTTAATTAATTTCCATGAAACTAAAATAAAAGTAAAAATAAATATTAAAATTTTTATACAATTACTTATGTTTTTGACAGGAATGTCTTTTTTCATTTTATTTTTTATTTTATGACATTTTTATATCGTTAAGTTGCTAAGTATTTTTTATTTTTTTGTAAGAATTGTGGTTAAACATATGCGAATGAACACCTTCATTGATATAATAAACATCCCTTTTCTTTTTTCAGTAATGTCTTTAGTTCATTACTAGCCAACTTTGACAACTAACTAGTTCTCTCATAATATTAACGATATCAATTCAATTACTCAATTTATTTAATATTTTATAAGCTGAAAGACCAATAAATGTATTGGGAAATGCAAAAGAAAACGATGCACAATATATTAGTATTTGAATTGCATTTCGATGCATAAGCAGAATTAAAATGACTGACTAAATATTGCGTTTATTGAAATTAATAGTTCAGGACCTGATAATGATTGGAGAAAAATGTTTAGCAGAATAACTCTCTAAGAAATATGAGATAATTTTTTATTTTGAACATGCATTTATTAAAAACTGCATATTTTAGCCAATTATAACGCATAAGTGAATAACAAATTAATTCTTTAGATATATTTAATTTAACACAAGGAAAACTGCCGTTTTCTTATTAAATGCACAACTAAATCTTAAATACAAAAATTCCCTAGAAACCATCCGAATCATTCATCCACATTCAAAATATATGAAATGCCAAATGCATCCTGAAATGCAAAATGACTTTTTCTACTAATCAACCAAAAGCATTCATCCATATTCAAAATATATGAAATGCCAAAAGCATCCTGAAATGCCTAATGCCTTTTTCTAATAATCAACCAGAAGCATTCATCCGCATTCAAAATATATGAAATGCCAAATGTCTTTTTTTCTAATAATCAACCAGAAGCTTTCATCCACATTCAAAATATATGAAATGCCAAATGCATCCTGAAATGCAAAAT